>JAPYZA010003024.1:0-29275 GCA_030522685.1 Eupelmus azureus | reverse complement strand
TTGATGCTGCCGGGTTTATTGTTGATTTGTTTGGGAATGAGAGAGAGGAGGATGAGAGAGTTGAGGATGTTCGGCGAGAGGTGTAATGCGGCTTTGCGAAAATATTTGTGGTGAGTGCTTGTATTTTAGAAGGTGATTATTTTTGTCGTTGGGGTATAATGTTAGGGCGTGTTTTGATTAAACTCGCAGGCTGAGCTGGAGAAATGAGTAATAAACGGGTAGATTGTTGCAATACTTTTTCGGCGTGAATATATTGTTGGGAGTTTATCGAGCTATTTCTTTGGCGGTGACGTCAGGTGTAAGCGCGAGAGGGATTAAAGATTATGATTCGATATCGGCGAGATAAAATTATACTTAAACTCGTTGTTATTTCCAGCGCTTTATCTTTAAACGAGAAAATCGTGGAATCTGTCCTCTGGAAAAACCAGTAAGCGGTAAATTACGAAATCGTAAAATTATTCGTACTTGTGCACCGGCGTTTAATAAAATTATTTTCAATTAAAATCGCGTGCGTTTTGAAATTTCGATAAAAATTCAAAATAAATAACTTCGGTTTTCTCTTTTAATTAAAAAAGCTCAGAATTTTGCAATCGAACGATAATTAAACCGAAGCCGTATAACAGACTTAAAGTAATAATTTAGTAGAACAAGCAGCGAACAAGTAGAATGATCCGCGCTCAATACAGACAGACCAGACCCGTCAATATCACCTCTGCGATTTCAAATCAAAACGACCTACTTCCACTCGATTTCACATTTAACGATCCACAAAGCACCATTAGCGTCAACCCGGAGCGCCTCCTTAACAAACCGAAAACCATCATTTTAAAAAGCATCCATCTCAACCCACCTTTCAAAGCTCGCTCTCTCAAAACCATACCACGCGATGGCCTATCTCCCAAAAATGCATAAGCCGCAAAAATCAAACCGCTCGTGTCTCTCGACTCGGCAAAAAATCCATCGAACGCTCGGCGCTTTCGTTTCCTGTTGCTATATAACGGTAACTAGTCTACGTCGTCGGCGGCGGTCCAGTTCGCCACGTGGGTATTCGCAAGAGATACGGACGCGTATAGGCTAAGCGTCGCTTTTCGAGATAAGGAGGATGTAAAGGAGAGGTGCGAAACGAGAGGGAGAGATAGACAAGTGGGCTTGCGAGCGCAAGGTGCGAGATGCAGAGGTGTGGATGGATTGCTTAGAGGGGGGGGGGGGTGTATGGCTCGGCGACGTTTTTTCCGGAGTTGAAGCTTGTAAATGCCCGGCTTATCGGCGGACCTGGGTTTAGAGTCTGTAAATCATTTGCTAAGAGGTACTGGAAAAAGTTGCTTGTATAGATAGTTTGTGCGTGGTGTTGGCGAATGAGTTTCGCTTGTGTAAGTGGCTTGAGAAAGTGCACGAAATTTTAATAATGAAGAGTGGATTTTTTGGATTTTTTACTGAAAGTGGTTCTTATTGTACACATTATTATACATCTCTTAGTCATTAATTCTGTCCTTCCGAACTTCTGCGACGGCAAACTAGAATAAAAGCGGCGTTTATTATATGCAGTTAGTGAAACGTTACTAGTCACGCTGTATAACTATGCCACGAAGCCACCGGCGCGTTTTCCATTGCGAAATCCTTCACCTCAACTTCGCTCCCCTTAAACAATCCATCACACCGCTAATAACACCATCCGTCCAACGATCTCCCATCTAAAAAAAAACCTCCACATATCGATCCTTTTTCCCCACCTCTCCGACAAAAATCACAGACTAACAGTCCCCGCGTTGCAATCTGCAGATCGGTACCACCCAAAGCGCGCGCAAAACTACAAAAAACAATCCCAATACTACCGATCTCGATCTTAACGAGCGCACGACCGGCATTTTCCCCCTATCCTAACGAAGCCGGCCAGATATATACGTTAACTGAAACGCAAACAATACGACGGCCTGCACCTGCTCGCGAGGATAAGAGCGTAAGAAAAAGCCGAGCGGCAAAAATCGAAAATCAGTCCACGAAACCACATCTCGGCGCGCTCGCCTTTTTGCCAGCCGATTTCATTTCCCGCTCTCTCGAGCGCCGGTTTGCAGGTGCACTTACACGCGTCCGCTCTCCGATCGCGCGCTTACGTATAAAAATGTAACAATAAGACGAGAACGGGGAGAGAGAGAGAAGTTTTCGGTTTCTCTCGCGGGCGCGCCGGTATCGCCTTTTTTTCGTTGTGAGAGAGTGAGAGAGAGAGAGCGAGTTTACGGGACTTTGAGGCTCGAGCGGCTGTCTGTCTGGCGGATGGAAATTAATCGCGTGGATTCTTATTGAGCTGATTAGCATAGATTAGCATGAGGGCATTAGAAATGAGTTATGGGATGATGGGTTTGGTTTTTCGAGTTCGTGGAAGTGTTGGCTGGAGGAGGGGATTCGTGGAGGCGATCGGTTTTTTATTTTTGCTGTTTTCTTGGTTGTGCGTGTGGGAAATGATAATTTTAGCCTTATGTTAGTTTTCATTTATATAAAAATAAAAAAAAATTTAATAATTATCAAAATCAAAATTATCAAAATTAACAAAATCAATATTTTTGTATTTTATAAAGTTGGGAAACACTGAACTTCAATGAATTTACAACACAGTTTCCGCTAAAATTGCTTTAATTTTATTGAAACAGTGGACCTCCCGTACATCAGAGTTCGTGATTTCCGTGTGCAAGACGCCTTTAACGGATTTCACAAAAAACGCTCAGAATAATCACGGACTAATTAGGCGAACTTTTTTGGTGCATGCACTGGACGCAATTTATCGGATTTTGTCGGGATTTCTCGAACTTGGCCTTTTGTATTCAGATTACGTGAGATTCTTTTTGCCAGGTATTGGCTTTATGAGAAAAGAAGAATTTAGTAAAATAACTTTTATAGAATTCACATTTGTAATTAATATAACTCAACGGCAAAATAATATTTAAAAAAGTATAATTTTCCATAGAAAATCAATAAAAAAACATCAATAATTCCATAAACGTAAAAGAAACGTTAAAAGATTAAAATCTACACAGGCCACCATACGAATCTCGGGCGTTATCCACTGTATGCTAATTTGCAAGATTCGGAAAAACATCATGTTATTTTAATCTTCGAAATGACTAAAACATTCATTCCTACCTAATTTTTATTCAGCCGTTTGTGTATCCCATCAGTTCGATTGACTTTCATTAGTTGAGTCAGAGGCGACTAAATAAAAAATGAGAAATGACCGAGAAAACACATGAAAGGTTAACTTTTCTCGAAATCTATCTCTAAATATATAAGCGTGCGATCAGAATCGCCAAGCTCTTGCACAATCGTTCGTTTTTTTGTTTACCATAATTTATTGGCTCAGCCTATTTAAATTTCATCGAAGAATTTCCACTGCGGAAAATCACGGACTTATCCACTGAACCTCCCGTCCTCAAGTTACCATCTTCACGAAATCCAAACAATAATTCAGACAACAATAAAGTCACATATCCCCATCTCTCCATTCCTCACAATCCACCAACCCGACATACACGCTTCAAACGTAACACTCTCGGTCAAAATTACGAAATTTCCCTTCATTCTAATCAAGCTCACCTCTCTCTCGTGCCAAGGACTCGCTTTTCGCCGCACTTCCCACACTCTCTCGCTTCCACAATTACATATGACTACGTGACTCATCAGAGCCGCGAAGCTGGTACATCTCCGATACATATTTTCGCGTGGACGTATTCGTGCGCGCGCGAGCGCAAGTCGCGAAGGTTGCACACTTGGAGATTTACGTGACTCCCGGCGTTCTTCTTTTTCCGCTCGGCGAGCGCCGAGTTTGCTTGCTCGCATACGAGGAGAGGCTAAGTACGAAGAAGTCGCGTGTATGACTTGCTTCGGGAAATCGCGCTCGAAGGTTTTGTGTTTACGTGTGTGCGGATTTTTTTTTTATTCGCGGTATGTTAAGAGAGTCGGGATTGATAGGGGTTTTATTCGCGAGGATTCGATTTTTATTGCGATGTAGTATTTAGGTAGAGATTGTAGACTTCTACAAGTAGCTATATGGTATAAGATGTCGTACTATGTATGGCTTAGGACTCTGAAAATTGAATTTTAGGAAAGGTACTTTCTAGTTTGTCAACCTAAAACTTGAGGTTTCTCATACAATCCAAACAATGAAAAAACCACGTAGACCAATTAATACAAATTAAAATAATATTCCCACGAGATTACCATCACCGCGTTATTACTAATTACCCGTCCCCTACATCGACTCTCTAGTATGTTGTCACCAAGCACGTATTGTTTCCACAATTTCTTCAACCATTATCCACCTCTCATTTACTTGCCTCATCCATGTATTACAACCGACACCAGCGCTTCTGTCTCAAGACCTAATAGCTTCAAGAACTTGATCTCAGCATAAAATACTGATAGTTTTTCGCATCAGCTACTCGTTTACCTCCCGCTTTTTACACGCAAGTAGCTCAAGTGCGCGATCATAAATCTGACGTAATTGTCGCGAGACGAGGTAGAAGCTGCGGAGAGGCAAACGCTGAAATTATGTCGCTTAGATATGTTTTTGACTACTGTGTCTGCCGTGTGATGACTGATCTGCGGTTTGCAGCTCGCCGGCTTCGTTTTATATACTGCAGAGGCGTTAAAGTCCACGCGCGCAAGTCTGACGGGTGTTTAAATGCCGAGGATAGGTGGGATTTTGTCGTTTTTGCTGAGAAGTTTGATGCTGTGTAATTCTTTTTTTGGGTTGAAGTGAGTTGCTTCGGTGAACTAGATGTTTTTTTAATGGATTGGTGTAAGAGCTGATTAGCGAGTTGATTATATTATCGGAGATTTATGTAATGTTATCGGATGGTTAATTAAGAGTTTATGTAGAACTAAAATTTTAAAACGTCTTATATTAGCTGAATAGAAAATTAAGTGGAGGCCTAATTAGATACTAATAAGGTTGCCTTGCTACTAATTCGATTGTGATTGTTTGTTAAGCCCTACTCGAGGTTGAAAAAAATTCAACGATCAGCTAAATTTCTACACGGATACTTTTATATAATATCAATATAATATCTATGTAATATCTATAAAATATCTATGTAATATCTACTAAAGGTTCAATTCAACAACATCAGTTGACCGATAAGATTTGAGCCCTATCTCTTGCTTCTATACTTATACCTCTCAGCCAGAATAGTTCCAAATTAACAGAGTCCGACAACACTTCACATAAAACAAACATCAAGCATAAATCCCAAACCAGACTATACTCACATCAAGAAAACTATCCTTCCAAACTCGGCTTTTCCCACCATCAATTAACCCCATACATATACAGACCAAACGCACCGGCACAATACCGCACCGCACGCACACACTCCCACGCACAAAAAAAGCCCTCCTAAACCATCATTCCCGCAGGGATCGCGTGAAAAATCTGCATTCGCGGCCGCAATTTCCACTTCGCGGAATTCACGGTCTACTCTCTCTCTCTCTTACTCTCGCATGTCCTTAAAGGGCGATGGGAGAAGAGCTTCCTGATCGTTCGCGGCTCTCCCGTTACACAGAGGGACGCGCGCCTCCAGTAGGTATATAGCCAAGAGATCGCCAGCAGAGCGACACTTCCTGATGCGCCGTTCCGCAAGCTAGAGCTAGCCCACGGCAAAAAGATAGAGAGGGGGGAAAGAAAAACGCAGAGGCTGGAGAGACGCGCTCGTATATATCAGAGAGAGTTTCCATTATTAATCGCGTTGATATAATATGCGTATACGCGACACGATGTGTGTATGTGTGTATATGGAGGCGCGCGCGTTACCGGCCAGGCGTGAATTCTCTGCTCTTATAGGCCGTAGGTGTTGCGTGCGCTGGAACGAAGGTGTTGGGTGTCGCGGTCGATGTTCGGGTTTCAGATGTGTATAGGCTGCGCGTGTGTGTGTGTGTGGTGGAGCGGGTTGTTCTGGCTGTTCGTTTTGCGAGAGAGGATGAGAGCTGATGCCGATGGCGCGAAACGGTAGCTATATGGTGAGGTGAAATTTTATGGAATCGTAGATGCTGACTTTGATGTGGTGTCGGTTGTGTCGATGGGATGGAGAATTTGTGCGATTGGTTCTTCTCTGGTGGACTGATTGCTTTTTTATTGATGGTGAAATTGAGTAGGTTTTGATTAGGACCTAATTTAGATTTTTGTTAACCTTGTTTAGGTTGTTGATTGGTTCAACTCGAGTTAGAACATTATTAAGACCTAATGAAATAATTTCGAAAATTTGGCCTGAGTAATTAAATTTCTATTAAAAAATTAACGTCGAATTCAAAGATTACTATCAATATAGATTTTCACTTTAAAAAAAAAACAGCACTTCAACAATCCAAACCACAGCATCGACTAAATCACTTGATTCCCACTCCACACAATAATTGCACAAACAAAAAAAACTGCATCCTACCAACCCGACAATCTCTCCACAAAAACCATCACCTCACAAATCCGATCTCAGGGACTAAATAATCAGAATCGCGCACGCGCGGATATATATATATTTGACAAAAACGCGCGCTCCGCTTATTTACCGTGCCTATTTCCGTCCCAAGGAAACGCAAGCACAAGCGCAATATCGATGAGCCTGCGAGCGTAAGGTAATGTCTGCAATGCATTCGCGAAGAGCCGGTGAAACTCGGACTAGAGTGTAAGGACGCTCGCGCGCCGGCTATAATTATACTTTAGCGCCGGATTCGCTTTTTCATACAGACCAGCCGCGGAATTGATTTTCTGGTTTCACTCTTGCTGCTTTTGCGAAATCTCGTGTAGGAAGGTTGAATTATATAGGTGGAAGTGAGAGCGAGTGATTGTGATGGTTTGGTTAAATGAAAGGACGGAGGCTGTGTTTAATTGTGCGTTTATGACTTAAGTGATTGGTAAGTGTATGTCAATGTAGAATGGACGTTAGGAGAATTGATGATGGAAAATGTAATAATACATAAACGCTTCTCTAGTTTCTTGTTGTTTCTTATGTGGCCGTATGCGGCTGACGTCAAGTTGTTCGTCCTTTTTTTTGCCTATTTTCTTTCTCGCTTTTTCAGACGCTTTTCTTATAGCGCGAGGCGTTTATCTGTCGGTTGATCAGCAGGTGCTAAGAGCGCGTTTTACTTATTTTCTTAAGGGAGTTTCTAAATTTAAATTTCAAACGAACGCTACCGTAATTTATATGAGGATATCTTTTATGGTGCGCCGGTGCTTTAAAATTATTAAGAAAACAAACATATATTTTATACTTGCAAATTCGAAGCGATATGTACTCTTATTAAAGATCTGAAATTAAAGTAGGATAGTCTATAAAATAGTTTATGGCTGAATAAATTTACTCGTCATTTTTGTTGGCTAATTTTATGGGTTCGTTAATTTAAAGTATAGCCTATATTTCAGTGCGTAACAATTTGAGCGCCGATAAAGATTGGAAATAATATTCCTTTATCACTGCAAACCTGTCAACGTGGCGCGTAAATGTGCAATTAGTAAAAAATATCATGGATATTTACGATTTTCCTTCATCTGAGGTCAAAGCGCAAAACATGCTGTTATTGACATTGACATAAGTAAGATAATTGGAAAAAAGTTACTGATAACTCATAACAGGAAATGGATGCTGAAGTTACATGAAAAAATGTAAAATATCTTTGAAACAACGTCTTGAAGATACTATGACAGTTAGTGAATAGATAAAGAAAGTTTTTAATTAATTTAGTCAATATTGCAGAAGCAAGTATGTAGCTATAATCGAAATTTACTTATAAAGAGAGTGTATAACAGACGGGACTTGATTTTTCTTACCACTTTGCAATTTGGTTCTTATTTTTTGTAATGGGTAATTATTGTAAAATTATAAACATTAAGATAGGTAAATAATAAAACAAAATAAGACACTGCTTCTGTTTTTCAGCTAACGAATCAATGTACAAAGTTTCAATGATCTGTAACCCACAGGTTGCGGTCTCTCCTTATTAGGACTGAAGCAAAATTATCTTTCATCTTGTAAGAATAAACCAACGAGGATGTTTGAGTGAAACATTTTCACTCACTGATATTCATCACAATGCTCAAAGTTAAATAAGTTAAATTTCTGATAATAATAAATTATGTCTGCCATTTGGAAGGATACTCTCCCAAAATTTTGAAAAGTTTCAGCAATTATTAAATTATTATTAATAATTAATAAATAATTCCTTTACAATACAAACTGTATAAGTAATTAAAAAAGAATAAGCAATACACTTCACGTATCCATCATCAGATAACAAATTTCACTGATTAAATTTAACTCAAATAACAATCTTCTATTTCTTCAAATTGATTTATAACACCGGTTCATTAGTTAATCAATCCCCGATTCTACTCTACATTTATAGATAAATTAATTGCTTATCTTCATTAAACCACTCCAAGACACTACTAAACAAAATAGCCCAAAAAATTACTTTTCCAGACCACCACGTCGACCCACAGCTTCTCAATTACCATCTACCTATGTATCACCAACAGCCAATATCGCAACCCGTTAATCAACCCCACATAATCCCATCACTCAAACGCTTCACCTATGAATTTCTCAATCACCACAGTAGCCAAACTCCACGTCACCGATCCCAAAAAAAAACGTCTCCGACTCGCGAAACCAGAAATTCGTCAGACCTTCTCCAAAACCAGTCGATCCAGTATATAATATACGTAGCATCTCGCACGTAGACATCATAGTAGTACAGTCCAGGCACGCGGATTAACACATTTTTGCTCGTAGCCGTATTCCACTTTTTTCTTTCTTCACTGTCAGCCGAAGGTACGCACAGCTCGCTCACGATGATAATCAGCTGGATTGTAAATCGGCGAGCTGGCCGAATTGGGTCGTCGTCGTATTATACCGAAAAGTTTTTTGTGGAGCGAATCGCGCGAGGAAAACGGTGTACTCGTGAGCGGGAGACATTAACAGAGGGGCATTTATTCGGCGGCCTGGGTTTCTTTTTTATTTTTGAGATCGCGAGGCGGTAGGTGACTTGTAATTTGAATTTAATTGGATTTAATTGAAATTTCGTGCGCGAAACTTTGGTGAGTTATGCGCTTGTTTTTCGGCTGCGCCTGGCGGGAAGTAGATTTTAGTTAGTGTTTATCGTGGCTCGGTGGTTTTTTCGTTTTTGAGAATTATGAGGCGGCCTTTTAAGGATAGAACAATTTGAGAACGATACGTTGGGAATTAAGGAAGGTAATTTTAGGATATCTGGGTTTAAAATGATAATTTTAAAATAGTATGTGGTTAAGTTATGGGTAAGCGTATTAAATTATGTCATTTTTGATAATTGCGGAAAGTCTTTGAAGAAGTAATCACCAGGTTTTGTAAAGTATTTTTATTCACTTGGAGAATACTTTATAGTTATAGTACGTTGAATAGAAAATGTCTTAAAAAATTCTTGACAAAAGCTTAAATATAATTGATTAAGTTCTTTATATAATTTCTACTAGCTTTTACGATTTTAATAAAAATATTAAGTAATGTACTTAAACTTCCTCGTCGAAATTTGTTATATGGTATGTAATTTAAGTCAACATGTTTTTAAAAACAACTTTTTCAAAAAGGCCTGATCTGATGTGATGTTTTTTGCTTTATCACTCGGAAGTCGCAAAAGGTCGATTTTTTGAAGTTAAAACTATATGTTACTCTTTCATCATGCTCAAACTTATAATTGCGTTTTCAAAAACGTGTGAACCTAGCAATTTAATAAAAGGGGAAAAACTGCATGAAATCATACCACATTCTCCGTCATCATAAAATTCTTACATAAGTACCTAGAGAGTTTTTTTAAAAAATTTGCTAATCCAGAAATATAATTTATGGATAATTTCAAACGTTTATTATGATTTACCACGCTCTGAACTGAATAGAAACGTTCTTTTTATTAGAATTTTAATTTTACTTGAAATGCTCGATCTTTGCGGCTCGTGACCAGAATGATTACTTAGTCTGCGTATAATGCGCATTTAAAAAGGTTAATGAGCTCGACAATTACTCTCTTTTTCGCAATCTTGCCTCGTAATTAATATGTAACCCACTTTTTGTCAACTTAATATACTTGATAAACGTTTTGCATCTCATATAGTTCAAGAATCCGACTGACCTTAAACTATTAACCTTAGACTCGTGGTTCTTTATTTATCGGGATAAGTGATTCTAACGCAATAATATTAAAAGTTTATGCTATTTTTAGTATATTTCTTTTTGCTAAAAGAAAATAATTGATCTTGTTTTTACGCACGTGTTGCGGTGTATTTATGGGTGGCTTATTATTTTATTATTTAAAAAATAATAAATTTACTTTTATGTTATGGCCGCTAAAAAAAACTTTAATGCATATATAACTAAGCAATAAAAGTTTTTATCGCTAACAGATATAGTTACATAAAATTAGTTTCAATGCTCATTAACAAACATTCCACATAGTCATAAAAATGAAGAGAAACTACTTTTTTACCCAAGAATTTGAAGTGACGGAATGGAATTTACGAGTATAAAAGATTTATATACGTGATGTCAGAACAGGCGGTAATTTAATAAGACTAAACTAATTATTAAATAATTATTGGCTACTATAAGCTTGAGAATTTTTTCATTATTAAAATGATTAAAAATTACATTTTGACGCTACAATGCAATGTATACGTAATGAAAAATATTCCTTATCATTATGTACAAAACAGTGATGTTAATGACATTTAAATTTAATCTACAATTATTCAGATTATTTATACATCGTAAAATAGACTGTTGGTCTATTTGTTTTAGTATCTTCCGAATTACGTCAAGACCTTGCAGACTCAATTATTGGTAATGATTAGCTATTTATTTCGTTTGGAGGTTACAACTCTACTGCGTTCATTCAAACTTATTCTTGGTAAGTATGTATAATTACTAAATCTTAAAATTAAAATGTAATAAAATGACAGCCTAGTAAAAACATCACACCATAAATAGACAGAAAATTGATTCATTACTTTTTTAAATTCGCTAGTTTTTTGAGGTACATGTCAATAATTATATTCATAAAATTTAAAAATCTTACAAAATTTCGGGTAAATGTAACTTTTATCTTTAAAAATGCTCGTTAAGTATTCGATCCAAGTTCTCTTCTTTTAGGATTTTTACATTACAGTATATCTAAATAAGAGGAGGGAATTTTATCCAACAACATATATCAAAAGTCACTCATAAATCAAAATTTTTAAAATTAAGTAACAGCAACCTTAGAATTATCCAACACATTCAACCTACTCATCAAACCACACCATCCATCCCAAACCCAAAAAAAATCCACACTCTCAATCCTAAACCAACTTCCACACACAAACCTCCACTCGAAATCCGCATGACAAAAGCGGAGCGCTACTGTATATACATTCCGCTCGCTGCGAGCAGCAGCAAGAGATAAAGCAAACGCGGGGGGTCAGAGGGCATCTCGCGTGCAGCCATCATCGGCAATGCTAATGCGCCAGCGGCCTGTCCTTCGCTCGCGAAACAGTCGAGCCGATTCAGAGCGCCGGGCTTTAAGGTGGCCTATCGTTATCAGGCGGCTCGCTTTGATCGGTCGGGTTTGTTGCTTTTTTTTTCTTGCGGGCTGGATTATAAATTCGGTCGTTTTCGTGATGCAGTGTAGTTGACGAGATGATGTGAGAGAGGATATTATTGATTTGTGGAGTAAGAGCGATTGGAGAGAGTTTATGCATTTTTTGTTTTTTGGTTGAGATAGTATGTTTAAGATACTTACAAAGTTAATATAAAGTGTTATCTCGTATTCCCTGGGTAGAAATTTCACCAATAAAATTGGCCAAGTGTCTAAAACTAGGCTAATGGATGTCTATTTCTTGACAGTTAGCCATCCGCTGGCCAAAAAGTGGGGAACGTTTCTATCAGGGATTGTTTGACCTTTTATTCAAGCTATACTATATTTTCATTTTTGTAAAGCGCTAAATGATTTATTATTATGTACGTTGCGCGACGAGGACAGATTTGCTGGCATGAAAAGCATGGAAGAAGTTGCCGCGTTCACATTCGAGGCGAAATCTGACGACAAGGGGACAAATGATATAAATACGCATGGGGATTGAGTAACTTTAAAGCACTGTGATGCGATGAGAATAATTTGTATTTAATGCTCGTTGATGAATCATCATGTAAAGAAAAATAAGAATATTTTTATGTAGTTTGTAAAACGGCGCTGTGATGTGGTGAAATATTTCATCAGCCATCATTTTTGCAATAGTTATAGAGTATTACGTTGATCCTCTTATTTAATTAAAAAACTTCAAGTATCTATGAAATCAAAAATTTTTCTTTTAGAAGGGTAACATCTTTTTTCTTTCAGTGTACGTTCTTGGGTTTACTATTAAAATTAAAATTAAATATTATAAAATATTTTTATACAAATTTAGATGGATTTCGAAAAAAAAATAAAGTCATTAACACGTCTCTGTAGTGAAAATATTCTAAAATTATAATAATATAAAATAATTATCTATTTTATTATTATAACACTTTATAATTAAAATTAAAAAAACAACAGTACATTTTTTCATTTTTTTTTTATTTCAACCCTTTTTGATATTTTATATAAATTTTACTTTATTTTCTTTTATGCTTATTGTTTTCAGGCTCTGAAAATATTTCTATATTTATTTTGTAAAAACAAAAATATTTATGAAACCTTTGGAAGTAATGTTCACTAATCGTAATAAAACTCGAAGATGATACTACATGAAAAAATATAAATAAATGCTTTTTCATTTTTCATATAAAAAACACTTAAATTTTTCATTAAGATTGATATTTTGAAGATAAATAAGATTCTGTATACTAAATTAAAATACAAAACTAGAATTGACACAAAAAAATTAATCAAAATCCTAAAAAAATACTTATTAACTTATCAAAAGGTCTTAATAACACAAGTTTAATTTCGAAAGTATAGTGAAATTGGCATAACCTGGCATTATTATTTTATTAAGTCCCATCCATTATTTAAAAGTACTTCAAACCGTTCCACAAAATCCACTATACTTTACCAAAACAACAAAACAAAACAACAAAAATCGCTCTTCAAACCACGCCGAAACAGCAGATAACACGTACCACCATCCTCCAAACCAAAAAAAAAACAAAACCCTCTTAAACTCCCATTCGACCCATTAACTCTTTTCCTCCACACTGAAAAACCTCGCTCGTGAAACGCCGCACTCCTCGATTCCGACAGTTCAAGGATTTTCGCTCCGTCCAACACACACGACTATCGGATTTTTACTCGCCGTGGATATATGATTTTCTCAAGAGCCAAAAGTGGGGATAGCGACTGCGATGACGTACTTAATTATGCGCCCGAAAGAGAGAGAAAGAGACCGGACTCTATTTACAATAAATTCTGGAATATTTGGGCGCGCATGCAGCCAGGAGATACCAGCTTATTTATAACGGTACAGTTGCGCAATTGCGCTTGTGAGCGTAATTATGCGATTTTGAAAATTTTTACGTAACCTTAATGCACTCCATTTGTACCGGCCGATTATTTAATCGGCGCCGCGCGCGTTTACCGCTGCATTATGGTTTATTGCTAATTTCTTTTTCATTGCGAGCGACTGCTTTATTGGCGGATAGACAGTGCCGTTATTACCGAAGTTTATCTAAAGCTACTGATAGATATAATAACGCTGGCTTATCGTTATTACGTATACAACTATCCCATAAAAATACCAAAAAAACTTACTACTACTACATCCGATAACAAAGCCCAGGCCACTACTTTAATACCAAACACATTTTTCCAGAACGAAACAGCCTCGCCGATTCTTTCGCCAGAGCCGAACACGTAAACGCAATTAAAGGCGCTTTTTCGTCCTTACATCCTCGCGCGCGCAATTACCTGCGCCATAAAACGTCCGCGCAAACAGTTCCACCTTTTTTCCCTGCCCACGAGAGAGAGACAACAATATAAGCAGGCGCCGATATATATTATTTTTAAAGCAGCGAGCAGAAGCTCAAGATAACGGCCTTTTTCTCAACATCGCGAGCACTTGTAAGTACAACTCACTCGCGACGATAAAAATCGGGCAATGAAGAGTGACGGCAGCCGAACGACGCGACTAATTCTTCGGCTTCTTTTCCCCCGCGACTCTTTTTTTTTCGCGAGCCGATCGGCTTCCTCGAGAGTTTAATGTCGAGAGTGTGTTGGTACGCAGCGATGAAGGCTTATCTTTGTTGTTTCGCGAGTGAATCGGTTCGTTCTTTGCCGATTTGGTTGGAACGGGTACCTTCGATTTTGTTGAATGCGGGGGGTAAATTGATTTTGAATGAAGGATTTTGGGACAGTTTTGTATAATGCGTTATAGAATCGTCGTTGATATGAAAGAGCTGGCGCGGATGATAATAGGTGATTCATTAAGGAGGCATGTGTTTTTCTTTTCTTGAAAAAGTTTCGTTATCAGCGCGTTTATCTGGCCGAGCGGCGCATCGTGTGCGTGAATTTAGGTGAAGACACGCCCGTCACTTTTATTTTCTGGCCTATTTTTTGGTCTTTGATAGACCAGGTGTGTAGTGTGACAGTTTCCGTTTTTAGTGATTTTCATTTTTAGTAGGTTATCGCGTTTTGCTGCAACAATGATCTGTTGTTAACTCTGAGAAATTTATAATAATTTAAGCGAAAATAAAGAAGATTACGCATCAATGCAAGTTCTGGTTCGGGCTGTCCGAACAATGATGTTTTTGTAATGATTCAGGGATAATTATGAATTTTCTTTCTTATAGTTCGGTATAAAAATAGCCAATCTGAGACCATTATTGTAGTCTCATTAATACAAAGAAAAAGAGTTAATTTGTCACAAGTAAATGTAAAGCTTCAAAAAGAATTTACTATATCAACTCTTTCTAAAAAATTTAAAATAAAGTTTATCTTTCGTTTCTACATAAAAGTATTTAAAGTACATGCAAATATGCACAAGACTCGATAAATTCAATTAGATGGGCAAAAAAAGACTATAAATCATCAATGCCAGACGTTTCTTTTAACATCTTTTCAGACAAGTTTGTCAACGCTCAACATCAAATCATCTCGACAAAAATTCTCTGCCAAACATTTAAAAACTAAATACACTCCCAGCGGATTCCCACTGCAAAATATCCAGTCCATCCTCCCCACCTCTCCAAAACTTGTCACTACATTATCAATTACGTAATACAACAAATTAATTCTCAATTACAGCCGGAAAAGCGCTCCGGCATTAATTAACTGCTCGCTCAAGCGATATAGATATCAAATCGCTATCACAGCCAGAAAAAAAAATCGAAAAACAAAAAAGAAATGTATAATAACCAAAGAAAAACCATGCACCCAAGTGTCACCTTTGCAAAAACTCAGACGCGCATGCGTGCAGGCTTTTTGCCCCGAGCATATACGTACGCACGTGCCTATATACATAAACACAGCGCGAGAGCGCACGCAAATCAAATCCTCGACGATTGAATGACAAGTGTTTGGCTCTTCTTCTGCGCGGATTGAAGAAGCATATTGCCGCCTATCGTGCGCGTTCTTAACGCGGAAGGTTTAAGTAGCTGGAGTAGCGAGGTTCTTTTTCTGGCTTGATGATGTGCAAAAAGTGTTGGTTATGCGTTTGAAATTGTGTAAGATGAGCGCTTGGCGCTGATTTCTCGGGTAAACAAAAATTTTGTTTGTAATGTGCAATAAAGTAATCAGGATTTATGTAAGGAATTATTGGAAGAATGTGATTTTTGATTTTAGATAGCTAGTGGTAAGTTTATTGATTACCACGGCAAAGGAAAATTGTTACCATGAGGAAACAGATAGAATAGTTTGAATAAGGATACGAAAGTTTTTATCAATGCATACTTCGAGTGGTGAGTTTCAAGATTGCCGATAAAGCGTCTAGACGTCGAAGCCATTGATTTGACAGTCAAAATTCAAGGCTTCTAAAAATACTTTACATTCTTCCAAAGAATTTCCACAGTTCTCTGTGCTTGGAAGTTTAAAATGAAAATAAATTTTATCAATTTATATATTTTTAATAACTAGATTTTTTATCCAAATTGATATTTAGTGTAATATTATTCATGAGTATGCAGTAATTATTAAATATTTCAAAAAACACTATAAGTTTCTAATGATTATTAGCAAAAAAGAAGAAAAATATGAATTTAAATTCTGGTAAGGTGAGAAGATAAATACTTTGCTCTTTTAAATAGTCACTATTAAAGTAATTTAGACAAAATAAAGTGCTTTACTTGTACATCTAAAAAACAGGACTTTGAATAACCAACAATTTTTAATTTAGTTATAAATTTCCATGTAAAACTGAGTTCTTTTTTTTCAAGAACAATTTGCATAATATGCTTATACAAATTCAATTAACGTCTCCGTGCTTAGCTTCAAAAGTACGCGACAAAAAATTCTGTTGCACACAACAGCTTCAAGACTGGAAAATCAATTTATTTGACTTTAAACTATCCACCGTGATGCAAAAATCGTATAAATTCAAAGCTAAACATTTTCTTCGAGCATCCGATAAATTACAAATCTCGTAAAAATAGCAGTATCACGTTCATACATTAATTTGCTACAAGTAGAACGAGTCCGGTCTGGCAAGACCAACATGACAACGTATATGTTCCCGACATTTTCCCAGCTAATCTCAATGTAATTGTATTTAATTCCACAATCAGCAATTCAAATTCCCCGTATAACACAAAACATCGATAAAAATTCCCAAAAAAAACCATCCGCAAAAACCACCCCCCCCCCCTAAAAAAAAACCACAAAAAATCTTCCAACCACTAATCAATCGCAAAGCATCCATTCAAATCCCCCCTTTCATTCACAAACGAGCATCATCCTCAAATCAAGCTCCCAGCCTCCAATCCTCGCATCCCAGCGATCCTACATCAGGACTAAGGTATATAGTACCTCCGTAATTGCGTCGCCGGTCCGCGCGCTCGCGTCACAAGGTCGCGGGCGATTCAATTTCACGCGCGCAGGTACAGCTCGCCGGCTTTTTATTCTCTTTCACCGATTTGCCCGAGCCCGTACGCAGCCACGGATTACCTACTTTTCCGATTACGCGGCCTTACGTAAGCGCTGTCGAGTTGACTTCTGCGAAGTCGTCTCGCAGTGAGATCTTGGAGGAATTTCCGGCAAATGCTGCTGGTTTTTTTTTGGTGAGGTGACGATGATTTGCGGAATCTGGGTAATTGGGTTGCTGGGTTGCTGAAATTTTGAGAATCGTTGCGTGGTTCTTTGAGGGTGAGGGTATATCTTGGATGAATTGCAGTGTTGGGGTGGTGGGGAAGATGGATAAGAGTATTGTAAATGTGAGGAGATTATGAGGGCACGCTGTTTTGCTGATTATTTTTGTGTGACTACGTTTGCATTTTTGTAGAGTTGAATGGTCTATGTATATAGAGTCAATAAAGTACAGTTTTATTAATAGTCTGCAAACAGGTGTTGTCTCCACGCCTATAAATATCTTGTAAGGTGATAATATTTCATAAAATGTTTTACGATTTTCAGAAAGTTTTTAGTCATAAATTCCACGTTTAAGCTCGACTACGATTTTTCTTGCTGACTGACAATAGGAAAACTACAAATAAGTTATCCACTTTTACGAGAAATTTCGTTTAAAAATTTTATACTATTCACTTTCCAGTTCACAGAAAGAAAGATTAAAACTTGTACGCGTGCGTACGTCAGTGGTGTCAGGCTTAATTAGTCTGTAGATACTTTTACATCGTGTACCGTTAGACTGCCTAATTTTATTTTCTGAAATATCTTAGTTTCTTCACACGGGTAAAAGTATTTAAAATGAAATCATACTACTAAGTAGTTTGCTGTACAAAATTTTTTGATGTACATTTACTGAATTCCGTACTTGTACACATTTAAAATTCTATAATAACGAAACAATATAAATTAAGTTTTTTGCCCTAATAAATATACCTTTATCGGTTCATTATAAATTTCAGAAGTTGTCCTATAAATAAATGCTCATTGAAGGTCAGCGGCAATTATCAATATTCTTAAGCGATAATGCTCGTATATTACAATTAAATAAGAAGTAAACAAAGGCATAAAATAACCTTATCAATTATTACTGTAATAAGTTAAGCTTGAAAATCTTTGACAAAAAATGGCCTGACGCAACTCCGATTATTCATAAAGAGATGAAATCAAGGCGCGATGAATCAAATTTTTTTCCACTTTCTAAATAATTTTCTGTGACGAATTTCTCAATTGCATTAAACCTCGCTCCTCGAGTACCTAATGACATTATTAGGCGTATCCCAAACGGAAAATTTGAGGTTTCTTATTTAAAAAAAAGAAAACAACAATGATTCACTCTGATAATTTGCCAGTCAAGGCGATGACGATTCCGGTTCCTACCTTCTAAAAAGGAAAATAAATTATCTGACTACAATGGCTATCACCTAAGCTCCCCTCTGTGGCTTAAAAAGAAAAGCGTCGGATTAACAATCACCGAAAGTCAAAATAAGCTTCGGATGAATCACGCTTTTCGTTCACAAAAGAAAGTAACTCTTTCCGAGTGCCGTTAAAGTGTACCTTGCTTTCATCAGCAAGCAAGCATGACCATAAGCGACGCTTGCTCGAAAACTTCCTTAAAGGCTGGCAAAAAATTTGAAAAAACGAATCAAGCTCTGATTTATTTTCCAAATCTGCATACACACCGACTCTACCTCGCGCGCACCAGATAGACACTCTAAAAATAGAAACGCCTCATGATCTTTTTGCCTAGGACACCTCGGAACACGTTTCTACGACGTCGAACATCAACTCGCCTTTTTTTTCGCCCGAGGAAGAAAAACGCGCGCAGAAAGCAGCAGCCGTCCAACCAAGAGTCTCTCGCCTCACTCACAGCGAATTCTCGCAAAAAAAAGAGCACTTGCCCGCCTCTCAAAAAAACCGCTCCACAAAACAATATCTATCTCTCTCTTTAATTTCTCCTTTGAAAACGGACCTCCCCTTATCTCTCAGCACTGATAACTCGCCTTTTCGGACGCGAATCGCTCGCTAAAAAAAAGGCAAAAGATCGGCGCTCAGACGCCTCTCCCACCTCTCTCTCTCCGGATTTAATACTAATGCGACGAAATTCGAAAGTGTTACGTGCCCGCGAGCAGCGAGCGAGACGCTAAAGAACCAGACGTGCGCGCTTACCTAACCGGCGAGCTGATGAAGTCGAAAGAGCCGCGCGCCGCCGCGGCGATGAGAGAAAAGGATTGATTGCGCTTTTATTGCCGCTGCAGCTGCAGTTTTGTCGGGAGCGCGCGGTTGGATGGCTGGTTGGGAGGTGAAGTTTGAAGTGCGCGCGTTAATGGGATGAGAAAGAGTGGTTGTCGATTGGTGATTATTGATGTTGTGGGATTGATTGTTGAGAGTTGGTTTGTTTGGAAAGGTGGGATGATTGTTGTAGGGTTTTAAGTGGGTGGGTTGAGGTGGGTGAAAATAAGAAATTTTTTATAGTTTTTTATTATGTTGTATAGTTCAATAACTATTCTATTAAAATTATTATGTTAATAATATTTATATTTTACAATGTAGATTATTCAGAAAATAAAAATTTTTACAAAGTTTAGAAGTGGAAAACTAAAGTACAATATGTACTCTTACAGAAGGACTTCGTTAAAATACTCCCAAAATCTTGGCGCATTATTATACTATTGTATAAACTCGTTAATTCCTCCATCCAATATCACAATTCAATTATTTTTCACCTACAAGATAAACTATACACCAATCACCTCCAAAAATTAATCAACAATCAGTATCCAAAACCTAGAATCACACTCAACCAACAACTCCAAATCCCAAACATCAAAGCCTCGCCGACCAACCCGCAACAATAAACCCCAACAAACCCAAAAAAAACCCCACCCCCCTCAAACATCACCCACATCGATCTCACTCCAAACCATACCCGCGGACAGCCCGCTGAATTATCCATTCGATTTCAGGGCCAGCCGCGAGCCAGAACCCCAGAAGAGACGTTGATCGACGGTCTTGCGTATACACCTATTCAACCGAGAGCGCACAATGGACAAAAGCCGATAATACCATTCCGCGAATCGTCGTAAAAGCAACTTGTCACAACGAGCGATGGCCGAACAGCTGTTAAGTGCTGTTTATGCCGAGATTAAAGGGAGGCCGGGTTTGGTTTTACGCTTGCTGATCTGGTTAGCTCGAAGGATTCGTGCGGTTATAGAGCGGAAAGGTTTGACGCACTGCTAATGGGTTAAAGTTAATGTGTAGAATTTAACTACAGTTTTTTAATCGGAGCGAAATTTCACTTTTAGCTGTTGAATTGGTAACGAGGCAAGCGCTTTTAATAAGATTATTAAAATTTCACTTGTTGAACAAGTGATACAGCGCGTTTTCATTTCGTGGAATACGACGAAATTCGGGTTATATTCGCGGACATTACGACGGGCATTTTCATGTATGAATTAACCGGACTATAACTCGGAACTCGGCGCGCTCCACATACGAATGACCAAATTTGCGAAACCGTTTTAGAAATCGTCAAACTCATGCTCCGCTGTACGTTCAACTTCAAACTTCCCGCCAGTTAAAATAGAATCGCTGATAACACCGGATTTCGTCTAGTCTGCACCTTACACATCACAGCTGTCTTCTCAAAGTCAAGATTAGCGAACCCACGCAGAAAGATTTTTTTTTCATGTCTCTCACTTACGTAACCGCTCGTAATCGTCGACGAAAAATGCACTTATCAGTGCGCTTCCTAGCTGATTCGAAAAAAAATTTGTTTACTAATCCTTCGAGGCCGATTTTTCTCTTGCGCAACGCGTCGAGGAAACCGAGAAGTTCAACGTCAAAATTCGTAATATCCCATGCGCTGGCGTCGAAGAATCGAGCGAATATTTTTCCTCCGCGTCTCAAGATAACGAATCTTATCTCTCCAATACTGAAACAAAATTCCCGATTCCCTCGAGGTCACCGAATCGACGTATTCCTCATCGAAACGCAGAATCGAATTAAAGAAAAATCATCCATCGAGCACTTAGCCCCTCCGTCTTACGTACCGACTCGCTTTAAAGGTCATCGCACTGGAAATTCACACGGCTCGAAATCGAATTAGCAATTTTTCTAGGTCCCTGAACCGAACTCTCGCGCTCGCTCGCCTCGCAACGGCAACAAAGCCAGCTCGGCTGGCACAATGGCCTGAAAAGAATTCTTATCAACCCTCTTTCTCGCGCGTAGCCAGCTATCGAGCAGCTTTTAACGGGAAACATGACTGAAATCATCGCGGATTTCGCTGGAACAATGTGCAGCGCGCGGCGAGAGAAAAAACTCAAGGGGCCCTTTCGCCTCGTAAAGGAAGCGAAAATAATCGCGCGGGGCCTTTCACTCTCTTTCTCTCTCCGCAAAAAAGATCTCTTACCTCCGACTCTTCCACTCTCTTCTTCTTCTCTACGTTCTTCAGCACAGGATAGATCAAAGCCCTAAATCCACCGTCGCAGGCTGGCTCCCTTGACACTCTCCACTCGAACGTGCGCAAAAAGGGCAGCTCTCTCTCACACCTCCGCAAATTCAAATCTCCCGCCTCTCGGCACCCTCCCGCACAGCGAGCTCTCGACTCCCCCTTAAGGCAGGAACCAACAACTCCCTCTCACTTTTTGCACCAGAAAAAACAAATCACCCGCGCGTCGATCTGCACGTGACGCGGCTGTCGCGGTGTAATCTATCACAGCCTGAGGTCGAGTTAGGACTGTGCTGATGCGGTGGCACTTGGACTGTCTGTGTGTCTGCCGAGCGGCGCGCGGGCCTCCCCCCCTATGCCTCCTCCTTATGCGAGTCTGCTGCTGCTGTTTCTCGCGCGCGCTCTCTGTCTCTCTGCTGTATATATCTGGCTGTACGTTCGCCGGCTCGAGGCGTCCCCACTTATTGGTAGCGCGCGCGGGCCAGCTACTCGCGAGATCGCCGGCTTTGAGTCGCGCGCGGGGAGAGCGCGAGGAGGTACATGTGTGGAGTGTAGGTGAGGGATTGGGTTAGCGGTGGGGTTGGAGGGGTGTGGGTGGAGTTTTAGTTCAATAGGGAAAAGATCATTTTGATTGATTTATTGGATTACTAATTAATTAGGTCTTGATAGGTAGTTTTTGAAATTGGATAAAGTGGATTTTGCTGGGTTCGAGAATAATTGTTGTTGGTTTGTTTGGAGGAAGCGTTTGATTCGAGATATTTGAAAAATGTATATGGAGAATACTTTTGCTTTTCTGGAAACGGGACAACAGAGCTCGCTGCTAAGATAAAGAACGTTCAAATTCATTTATCCTTATCTTGCAGAGGTATTTATTTTACTGTATCGTGAAACTTGTGACTCACGAGAGTGCAACTATACGAATTCTAAAGAAAAAATTTTTCTCTTCCTCCGACTGTCAAATTAGTCTCTCAATCAGTCTTCCAGGCAATCATCATTCCACTTTTCAGACTTTGTTATATGCTACGTATGTAAAAATAACAATATAACTTGGGAAAAAAATTTTAATGACCGCGAAAATATTTGAATATTTTAGTTAGGTGAATTACGTAACAACATAATTATATGGATTTTAATGCAAATTTCATATTTTAATGGAAATGCATATTAAATTTAATGGGCACAGGAAGCTTGACCAAATAAATTTAACAGTATACTTAAAAGCTTCATTAATTGTACACACACGTACATTGTTTTTAACGCTTATGACTAACGGACCAAACACTGCCGTTTTTTTAAACAAGTTCTTAGGCCAAAAGTATATAGGTACAAAATTGTCTTTCCACGGTTCGTCTTATACATATTAAATGTAGAGCGCAAAATATGCAAGTGTGAGCGCATGCATAACGCATGCACGGTTATACAGTTATACATACTTGCACGATGTCGCTGTGCGTATAGTTTTAATATTGAAATGCAAGGTACTTTTTAATTATTTAGCATTCTGTTTTTTTTTTTTTTTTTTATAACTTTTTTATTAGAAGATATGATAATTCAAGTGAATCGTGTAAATATAAAAATATTAATTTCTGTTTTGACGAAAATAGATAATAATTTGAGTATATCTAAAATCTTTTTACACGGTATCTGACTTATTGCACAAATTTTAATTCGCAAAAGATACCACTACTTATTAATCACTTAATAAATTAAATATTTCTTAACATACAGTAAACAAAAATATAATTCATTTATCTTCAGAAAATGGAGAACATTGATCAAAATTTTTAAGTTTCTGAATTACTTAAATCAATAATTTGGAGGAAACGAAAAGTTATTTTTAAACAAGTGTAAATTAATAAAATCTAGCTTAATTTTGACGTAAATGAATTTATGAACTATTTTTATCAACGCTGATTAATACACGGTATTTTTGTACATATAAGTAAAATTAAAAGTGAGATGAATGTACTTACGATGTACTACATACTGATGGAGCATTTATTATTTTTATAATTTTTCTATCATGTCAAAGTCATTTATTTTTACACCGCATTGTGCTTTGAGGATTGTGATTATTTTTTTTAAACAATAGGTTATGAACGTTTTTGCAAACGATTTAAAAAAGTTTCATTTAGCTTTTTGCGTCCTCTGTTCAATTGAATTCTTAAATGCATATTACTACACCAATTATTCACGTCTCAAATTAGTGAGGACAAAAACTAATTTTTTTTTTCACCAAGCCATAAAACACGCTTGACCGACATCATCTAATGTAATTTCTTTATTACTTTCTGGCTAAGCCGAATTCAGAAGTATGTATGTACAAATTATTTTAAAGTACAAGTTTCAATTTATAGATAAGTAGAAGAACCTAAAGTGCAACTGCACAAGTTTCCGGATAAGAAAACCATATTCATTAAAGTTTATTAAATCTAGGCATCAAAATCAGAAATGATCCTTTAAAATCCGCTACCCTTCTTACCGTTTACTTTATTAATTTCCTCTTCCCAACAACCGAACCAAAAAAATCCACCAAATCAGCCATTCAATTCCCCATCATACCCCTCCTCCCAAAAAAATCCAACAATTCAAAAATCCCCATGAAATCCCAGCCAATCTCTCCGCTCCGACCAATCAAACCTATCCATCCCTCCACGCAGCCAGCTCCCGCAACACCTCATCAATCCGCCCACCGATCCCACAAAACCATAAAACCGACAGTCAGCAGCGGCAGTGCCGTAGCAAACGGCTACATGCAGTAGACATAAAGGAGAGGCACTTGGAGAGCGAGCGAGCCTCGGGGTCCTTTGAAAAGAGCTCCGGAGATTACAGTAATCCAACTCGGCCTTGGCAGCGAGCGCTGGCAATCGTCTTTATGGAAGCTGCTTTTGCTGGCATTGTCATCCTCTGCGCCGCCGCCGGACAATTATGCATCGAGCGAGGCGCAAACTCTCCTGGGAGTATATAGCCCGAGCATCGATTAAGAATGATAGGGCGTATCCGCGGGCGCCGCGGCTTTGCTTTTCAAGGACGGAAGTTCTTCTGGTTCTTTTTTTTTTTTAATGTGGATTACGGATGATCGCAGAGGATAGGTGTAGCGCTCTGGGTTTTGAGAAGCTGTGGGGGATATGGTAATGGGTTGGATTTTTCTGGATTTGGAGAGCAGTGTGGGAAAGGAGGTTTGTGGAGGATGGGACAATTTGTGTGTGGTAAGTGTGTGAGGTTGATGGTTGGGAGGTTTTTATTGGTGTGGATTATAGATGGCTTTTGGTGATAGGTTGGTCATTTGTTGTAGTATTGTGATGGTGTATATTTAAAGCTAATTACTTTTGACTATTGTAGACGATTGATGCTTAGTATAATTAATGGTTTTTAATGTAGGAAGTGATTCTGAAAAGAATTCACTTCTTACCCAGCACTTCTCAATTTCTAAAAAACACTGGGAACAAACAACGTAAAATCTTTGGCAAACCGGCGAGCAACCTAATCCATCGTCCAATTTTCAATCTTTTCATCAATTTCCCCACACAGCCCCAGCCAACGTCCCCATACATCCTTCAAGCAAAGATGACTTTCTGGGTCAATAAGACCACATCGGCGTCCCGGGAACGAGAATCGATATGACTAAGCCGGCCGGCTGAGAAAAAGAAAGCCAAAGAACAAACTCTCTCTCTCTCTCTTCTCTCTTTCTCCTCCACCGAGATTGATAATAAAGAGGGGCGATCTACTCCCGAGGCTACCGCCGCCGATCGATCGAAATTGCGCTGATACTTCTGCCTCGTCGTTTTACTCTCTTTCTCTTAAAGTCGGTTGCTCAACTCTCACACGACAACGGGCGGCGTTATTTTCGAAACTGGCGCGATGCCTCGCCCGCTGATTGAGATTGAGCCGCTTCTTTTCACGAGGCGGAGGAGGCCAATAGCTCAGATAGCGCGTAATGGAGATTTCTTATTTATACTTCTGTTGATAGCCGCTGATGCTGGCTAATTGTAATCTATTGGACATGATTCGGTGACGGCGAGTGGCGCGGCTTTTTATCGGGAGAGCCGCCGCTGATGTGTGCAAAGGAAAAGTGGGATTTGGGGATCGTGAGTAGACGTGTTTATACGAATCGTTAATGGATTCGGAGAACGATGTGGTGCCGCGGTGCGTGGAGCTTATCGCAGTCTGGGCGTGAGGTCTATTATTGGAAACTGTTAACTGGTGTTTTGTGGTGTGGGGGGGTGTGTTGTTGTGTTAATTGGATAGGTCCATTTTTTTGAGGATTGAGTTGACACCGTTTATTTGGGGCTTGAGGGTCCCTCTTTGGTTGATCGAAGTTGATATTTAAATAGCAGCACAGCGCCGCTAAGTAAACAAGTCCATATTTGAATAATCACTTCCCATGCTTTTCGAATAAATCAGCTGTGTTCTAAATAAATACAGTTTCAATTACTAAAGAAAAGAAAAGCTCTTAGAAAAATCGGTAGGTTTTTCTAATTTACTGTAAAAGAAAGTATATCTTAAAAATATGGTCATAATTATATTGGTATTTAGTACTTAAACGATTGATCTAAGTATTATATTTCAACTCGTTCAAACATTAAAACGTCGATTTCTCAAAAACGCAAAAATCGAAATTATTTAGTTACCATAGAAAACGTCACATACCCAAGTTTACCATACTCACTTTTCCACCTACATAGTAATTCAATCACTCATTCCTCCATAATTATCCTCACCCAAACGCACAAAAAGCATCCACAAAACCATCTCGAGAACCCAAACCACCGGCGACATCCGATACGTCAAATTATGAAAATGAGATTGCGCAAGCCGACGATCAGCTGCAAATTTTACGCGCCGCTATTTGCCGTCCCGACTCCGCCACGGTAAAAAAGCGGTAGCCAGCACGAGGCGCGACTCGTAAGAATCATATACATACATCAGCGAGAGTAACACGATCCGTGGCGGCTATGGCAAGCGCGAAATGTGGCCGACCTTGGCGACACGTCAAACGGCTCCAATTGAGCTCCATCGACGCCCCATAAGTATAGGCCCTCATTAAACCGGGCGCAGAGAGCCGCGTTAATTTGCGCTCGTCGTCTTTGAGAGCGAAAGCGTCGGGCTGGTTATTACTGTGTGTATTGTGAGGCTTCTTAGAAAATTTTTAGGATGATTGGAGCGGTTGGCTTTTCGCGGTGGGTGCTGGGTGTGATTGGGTGTTCCGGGATGTGGACATTGTATCTGAGATGTTTTTTTGGGGTTTGTTATTAGGCTTTTGTGAAATTCGGTTTAGTTGTTTCGTGGATGATAGGTGAGAAAAATGGTTTAGGTGGATCCAATGCCGACGTTTTGGTAGGCAATATCTTTGTGGGAGAGCCTGTAGGACACTTTTTTCTTTTCTAACTGATGCTTTTAATTAGAAGTAATAAAGTATCTTTTGTTTTATGTATTTAAAAAACTATGAAAATAAAATTAAAAGTTTTACTTTTAAAAGATATTTTTATTTTTTTTATCCTATATAGGTACTTTGCAAATCTATTAATGTAATGAAATTATATATTCTTGTTCAATCATGTATATTATATAAAAACTCTTACTATTCCTTATCCTGCTGCTACTTGCAAGGGTCTATTGTACAAAAGCCAGTTGACACTAAAGTGTAATGAGAAGAACAATAGAAGCTATTTCGCGCTTCAATCGCCACGCGGGCGCCTTGGCTTGTAGTCTTTGCGCAATAGAGTAAGAATCGTTTAGAATGTACCTATGAAGTCGTTGGCATCATAACAAAATAAAAGGGATAGGTTCACACATCTTGTACTCTGTAAACAAAAAAATATCTACTAAATAGTTAGGTGGTAGTTAATCTACAAAACAGTAGCTTCTTTAAGAAGATAATTAATGTTATTTAGATTAAATTTTTTGTGAACTGATTCCATGATTAGCTTGTTCTTTGATTGATAAATGGCACGGTTAAGCAAAATTTACCTTACAATAAAGTGCAGAATAATAACTCCATGATCCTATTAAGAATCTTAAAATTTTTATTTGATTTTAAGTCTAATAAAATTGTCACCTTAGTAGAAATAATTCAATATAATAACAATTTAATAGTTAGTTAATAGTTTATGAAATAGTAAAAAACTAACCATTTTACAACCTAAAATGATGAATTCTCTAAATAGGTATATGGACTATTATAAAATGTTAAAACTTATTATTTGTTTTATATATAGTAAGAATTGACTTATAATACACCTTCCTATAATTACATAAAATACTGACTAAAACACCTCAGTATCCCTGCAATTTACATAAAAACCGGTTACATCCCAAAATAGCCATCCAATTAAAATTTCATTCGCGCAACAAATTATTCAAGAAAACACGTCCTAAAAATCGCTCGTTCGCACTCCACTCACAATACCTTCCAAAATCAATCAAAAAAACAAAAATTCCAAAATTCCATATTCCAAAGCGTCCTCGTTAACAGGTGCCCATGGCAACAGAGCCGCGCGCTTAGACGGCAAAGGTGGCCTACGGTCGTACTCATCGAGCTCGCAGCCGTCCCCGCAAATGCAAATGTCCGATAAAGCGTTTTCACGACGCGGAAAAACGTCTGTACTCGTCGAAAGTGCACTCTTATATATATATATATATATATATATATACACACGCGTGCGCTCGCACTGAATTTCTGATGCGCGAGCTACTATCTTGATTCCGTTTTTACGAGCGAGGGGGAGAGATAGTCACGACTTTTGTCTCTCTTATTGGGTTTATTCTTAGGACTCGATTATCCGAAGATGCGTGAATTGTTAAGGCGTTATACGGTTCATCGAGCGCATAAGTAGTAAAGGTGCATCACAGACAGTTGAGTAAATTATGTTTATCGGACGGAATTTCGGAATTTATGGACCGTTCGGGTAATTCGTTAAAAGTGTAATAAATAAGGCTTAGCTTGAGGGTATAAAGTAGGTGCAAGGTGTGAGCGCGCGTTTGAATGTAATCAGGTTTTGATAAGGGAAAAAAGTGTTATAATGGTGATTTTATGGTAAGCGCTTTAGTTGTTTTAGACGCGGGGAACATGGAATTCAGCGGTAAATCATTACAAGGGTTTCCAGAAAAATTTAACGACAATCGTTATCGAGAACAAACAGGAGTGTATAAATCTTGTAGATTTTTATCTGTGCTATGTGCATTACACATGTTGCCGTTCGTTTAATTTAGAGTAAATCATGTTTACTCATAAATTATTGCGTTTGTAAAATAGATTCATGCAACATCATCCGCTACTGCTATCATTATTTATTGGTTTGAATAATCCTTTAACAGTGTGAAATAAATTGATAGTTATCAATAAAGGGCAGGTATTAACAAAACATCTCAAACCAACACCATTTTTCTAATAATCTTATCACAATAATATTCCACAATCGAAATTCAAAAACCAATCATCGATCTCATTTACTAATTTACTAGACGATCAAAGCACTAAAACCTAAATCATTTCCAACGCAGACCACAATCTTATCAAACAGCCAAAACAACACAGAAAAGATCTCTAAAACCTCACCTCATCAATAACCCAACAAAGCCATCCATATCCGCCAACCCAACTCCATAACTCCATCTCCTGCTCAGCTTTCACACTCCTACGAAGAACCAGCATCGCCGAACCATTTCACACGCGCCACCTACATACGCATCCTCCTTTCCCAACTTATAACTATCAATCCGCAGCAAAGAAAACTCCACCCCGAAAAG
>JAPYZA010003023.1:0-20929 GCA_030522685.1 Eupelmus azureus | reverse complement strand
CCTTGGACATCCTTACGATTACATCTGAAAAACCTAAAAAAAAAAACTAAAAGAAGGTCCTTAGAAACAATCATCACTCACCGAAATCGCTAAATTCGTCATCCTGGGGCCGCACCGTCTTTTTGAATACGACGTGGTGGCTCGTGTGCTCGAGGGTGCTGCGCTTCGTCCTCGTTACGTTTGGCAGTAGATGCGGCCCGTGCAGCTCGTCCGCCTTGCTCACGACCTCCTTCACTACGCGCTCGGGCAGCGGCCGGATCACCAGATCCGAGCCAATGTTGCCGTCCTGTGTTATTAGAGGACTTATTAGTAAGGAGTAAGGAGATTCCTATTGGTTTTCTTGCAATGGGATTTATTGCAATTGTTTTTTCGTTTTAATGTTCTTGTTAAATTTGCGATGATTTGTGTTATTATACGTCATACCTTTGTTTAAACGTATTGGGATAAGGAATCTTAATATTATATATTCATTCATAGATTTTAGATTTTTGATCGAACAAATATATTCAATGTTCACAACAAAGAAAACAAGTGAGTTACAGTAATAACTTATCTCTTGTACAACCGCAAGTTACACGCGCCGTTAGAAAGTAATCCTTACCCTTTCTAAAAAAAACTCCCAAATAATAAAACATCACCCAAAGTATATTAAAAACCCCCGGCAACAATGTACTTTACTACACAGAATTTTCCACTTTTAATGAAAAAACTTCAATTTGCATACTGCATAATTCAAGCTAGCGCGCGCGCGGCCTCCTCATCCGAGATTTTCGTTTGTTTCAGGGCGCCGCTGAATTATTATAAGAGAGACGCGGCCCCGGCAGATGCATCGGCCAGATTGAAGCCGGCTGCAGCGCCAGCGGCGAGAGTGAAAGCAAAAGGTCAGGCGCGCTGGGTCGCGCTGACAAAACAACGCTTTTACGCTCGCCTCTTACGTAAGTATCGCGCGACCCAAATAGAATCGTCCCGGGCTGTACGGCGCGAAATCGATGCGGCCCCGACGGATTCGGCGCTCTTTCGAATTTTCGCCGAGAGCCGATCGAAAAGTTAGATCACGCCGAAAATACGCTTCCGCGTGAGTTACGCTCTTGGATCGGCGCGTTTGGCGAAATCAGAGATACGCCATTTGGGATTGGATAGAGTTGGTTTTAGGTTTTTTCGGCGATGAAGTTTGGAGATAGAAGCTCGGTGATCGGTCAAAAATTCGTATTAGGCAGAAGGCAGAAAGACTGGCTAATTAAAGAGCCGGGAGAAAGACACGCCTTGGTGACGTTGATTGCGCTGTAATCGATTAATGTCCGCGAAATTTATTACGTGCTCACGTGTAAGAGGATGAAAAATTCAAACGCGATGATTTGACTGCGAATAGACATCACGTCTCTGTCAGGATCGTTTCCAGTTTTCCGCCAGCGTTCGCACACGTGCGGCGAGTTCGGGAGGCGATTTGGACTTTCTCACGGTTGTCCGGGGACTTCCGAGGATCAAAGACATTCAGACGACGTTAGTCTCTGTTTACTTATTCGCGACTATCTTTTAGTAACGTTATTTTCTATTTTTGATGCCGTGGCGTGGTGTTTTGCGCGAGCTGTGATTTATGGACCTTTCTTCGTGATGTATGAGGTAATAAATAAGAGTGACATTTCCAAAAAGTTCGTATCTTCTTAATACAGCGACGAAAACTATAAAATTTGACCGTTACACTAACTGAGCTCATATTTCATACATGATATCTAAAACTTATAGTGATCAAATCACCGATATATCTAATTGCATTGTTTACTTTTTTGCCATTTCACTATTTGCACACTGATACGCGCGCTCAACGTTTTCTCCCGATTCTAACGCATTACTAATACAAACGTTTACAGTTGCCCAATTTATCAAAAGTTTCCTACGGAACAAAAGATTTTTTTTTCGCCTCCCCGCCGACATCTCGTCTTGGGAAATAAGCGCAAGCTGTGATTTTTATCGCAATGACCCAGCCGAGAAATCTAAAAAAAGCAATAATGCTCTCCAGCGCTCATGTAAATATTACACGTGGGATTTCACAAACCTATTGTCTCCTTATCAAGCTCGACAAAGAGAAAAGGAATGGAGATCGGCGCTGAGGAATTGCGAAAATTGACGGCCCGAGCGTCGAACGTGCTTAGAAAAGCGATAACCGCTCTATTTTTTATCTTCCTTTTGCCGTGCGATTCTACAAATGCTGCATTTGAATCGAGAGTATCTAGCATTTTATATTTTTACCGATGGATGCGTGTTGCTGCCCGTAAATTCAAATCAATATTATAAGAGCAGGAATTTTACTATTTTGCCCGGCTCGTGAAATAAATTTTAAAATGAGTTAAAACAGTTATTGGTATTCACGATGCCGGAGAATAAACTATGTCTGATCGCGTAGCCTTGATCTACTTATAATATATGTACACTCATATTATTTCCAGCCGCTGATCAAATAGAATAAATAAATTATAATAATAACCAACTGCAGCCTAATTTCATTACCATTCCCACACACTCCACTCCAAACCACATACATACATTCGCAAAGGAAAAACCTTTCTCCACAAACACACCTCCCTCGATCTCCCAACGTTTACGCGAACACGCATAAAAAGCAATATTAAAACGACGTTACTCCGGCTCGCCGTGAAAATTGACAAATAAAGCACCGCGCCGGCAGCGGAAATCTGCGTTAAGCAACGGGCCGACTTCCTCGAATCGGGCACAAGGCAGAGTCAATTATGCAACGGCGCCGCGTTAATCCAGCAAATTATGAGAACCAAACGGGCCGCGCGCTCACGTTATAATATCTCGCTCGATCTCTCTTAGCCACTTCCGAATCCAGCGCTACTACGCCTCTCTCACGACAAAGAGAGCCTCGTACACGCGGCTCTTTCTCCGGGGCGGCCAAAAACGGCGATTGGCAATTTCAGCGAGGCTGCGGCGAAAGGATGACAAAATGCCAAGCGCGCAGCCGATGCGTGACGGCGGCTGGCTTTTTGCGTTCCGATTGTTTTTTCCGCTTCTTCTCTCCATCGTCGCGCTCGTAATTGTTTTGCTTGCGGGCCGCGAAAACGGCTGCCTGTAATTATGACGCCCGAAAATAGAGGCTCCGATTGACGAAACTGGCGTGTATACAGCGTGTGTACGGTGTATACACTTTGTAATAATGGAGCTCGCTGGGGGGCCGTGGCGAAAGAGCGCGACTCGAGCGAGTGGGTTAAGAAAGAAGCTCTGCGGCAACTTACAACGAGCACTTTCCCAGCCGAGTCCCGGTGCAGCAGAATGGCGGCCATGTTGCCCTCGTCCTGGTAGATATCGCCGATGTGCGTCTCTTCCTGAAAGAACAGAGGCGAGAGGGCGAATTAAGAGCCTGCGGAGAATCGATTGGATCTGGCTTTTCGCGGTGTGGTTGCGGGAGGGCGTGGATTTTTCGGGTTTTAGTGGGGCTTCTGCGAATTGTTATTGTGGCTTTTGTTGGTTTATGGCGAGTGTTGGGATAACAGTTGGAGTTTTTCGACGCGGAGTGGAAAAGAGAGTTTTAAGTTGGTCAAGGTTTAGATGAATTCGTTGGAGATAAGCATTGTTCAGTGATATGGCATCATTGTTTACAGATGGCAGAGTTTCTTGCAAAAAGACACATTGTCTTGGCCCGGAACACAAACTATTAAATGCTCTTTTTTTCTGACTACAAAATACGATAAGATAATTGCAATGTAGCTTTTTTACGATGGTCTACTTTCTAAAATAATCATTTATAAAATGTTGAGAAATTGGCAGAATTAGGTTGGATTATTTCGTGATATTATGTAGGATTTTAAGCATAGATATTACTGTTTAATTCGATTATCTTTTTTTATTCTAATTGAATCAAATTATATAACTTATATATAAATTTATTGAAATATCGGATTTGTGGAAAACATTCACTTTATTTTTCGTAAAGTAGTAAGATTACGTATTTTTTTTTCTAATGTAATTAGTTTAAAAGTATTAAACCTCTTAATTTGACGTGACAGAGTAGTGGAATAATTTAAAATTTGAAAGTGCATTTGACTCATATGTCAAGGTATGAGGTATTTACGAGGTTAAAGACTTTAGGCATATGCATAATTTCAGAATATATTCCGCATAATTTATAAACAATATTTTATAAGTAATTAACAACAAATGACTACCTAGGAGGTAAAAATTGAAAAAGTAGACGTTTAACTCTCAAAGGATGTTAAGGAAATAGGTAATTACATACGAATTGCGAATTGTAATGGGAATAAGTATATAGCCGAGCGATGTTTACTTCAATAAATTAAGCTCTTTAGTGTCGATTACCAATCCAATTAAAATTCATTTCCATATTCAAAATGATACTCGCGGACCGTCGGTTACGGGCTCTAACCTTGGCATTCCATATTAGCTATCTCTCTACTAGGTTTTAAACCTTTTTGCACTCATGCGTATAACCAGCGCTGCTATTGTACAATATTACATTGCAAAAGCGAGTAAAAAAAAGGTAATGCCTTTTGCCGACGTTTCGCAGTACTGGTAATCTCGAAATTACTGATAAGCAATGAACGCTCATTTTACAAGCCTCGAGAAAAGTGAGAATAAATGAAGGAGCAGCCGATTCTTAAGTAAGATGATGCAGTAATTTTAATGTTAAAGGTAAAAAATCTCTGGCATTTTTTAATTTAAAGTTTCACTTGAAATTACTGCAGGCTATTATACACGTTTTCACGGTATAATTTAGCGACAGCTTACATATTACGCTGATTATATGAGCCACGAGAAGACAAAATTATGTATATAAGTGTGAATTTGAATTTTTGATTAACAAATATAAAATATTAATTATAAGCAGATTTTCAAAAGATTTTTTGTCCCTCACAAAAACTATATGAATTTCAACGAGTTCCCATTACATTATCACTTTCAAAAATCCATTACTAAAAAAAATCCTCAATTCAGCACCTAATAACAAAACTATCAGCCATAATGACGTCCCAAAAAAACCATCAATTCCAATCTAACGAAACTTATTAGTATTTCCTATTAGTTCCGCTCGGGGGGGGGGGGGCGGTTCTAATAGCATTACTCTCCAGGACCCTGCTCATGTATCGACCAACGCACGAGGAATCCTAATGCCAGCTCCAAGAGATATATACGAAAATAAATAAACATATACACTCACTTCCGGGATCCTCTCGTAATCCAGACCGTCGAGTTGCGAGTCGTTTCGCTCGACGGTCCACATGGCCAGCTGCTCGCCCCGCCAGAGTCCATCGTTTGGCTTCAGGGTCAGGCTGTAGTCCTTACCGAAGGCCTTCAGGTGCACCTCCTGCTGACGCGCTTCCGGGCTCCGCCTGTGCACGGAGTGCAGAACCGGCACCACCTCGTATGCTGGCACTGGAACGAGGAGATAGGTATTGTTTGTTTGATTGATTGAGTTTGGGATGATGAAAGGATCAATTTGCAGTGATAATTTTTTTTTTCTTGCGGGAAGTGTAATTTTAGTCTGAGAGCTTGATGGTTAGGAAGTTGGAACGGTTATTAGCCAGATTGAAGAGTGTCTGACCGTTAACGGCTGTAACTACTTGAATGAAATTAATGACTTTTGATTGCAGGTGAATTAAAGGATAATTGTTTTTGCGCTGATGAAAGTTAAGGAAGTGATTCGAATGAAAAGAAAAAATAATTAGTTTAGGAAGCTTAAAGAATTAATGAAAATAAACAAATGTTTAAATTATTATACTATATATTTTTAGCGATGTTGACCAAAGATATTAATAGTTCGACCGCTACCTTACCCAACTCGATATAATATATTCCTCCTCATTAAATTTATTAGATTGATCCGATAAAACCGTTCGAATTTCTTAATGAAATATTTTAAGATGGCATCATGACATTCACGAAAATAGATCTGTTCCCCGAATGCGTTAACGCGCTAAGTTGACTTTTATTAGATTTTTTCCCAAAACCGCGTGTGTAGTGCCAAATAAAAACAAACAGCCGCATCGGTTCGTACTAAAAATTTAACGACCCAAGATAAAAAGGCTAATAAAATTTTCGCGGCGAATGGGCTTTTGAGGCGGGATCACTACTTTGCTCTTCAATGTAGAAAAAGCCGAGGCTCTCGATGATGGATATTCTCTTGGCCAATTTCACTAAATCAACCGTGAATAAAAATTTGCTCTTTGTAAATTGAAACTTGTAAAAATTAAATTATTACATTTTATATCTATAGAGAAAAGTAAATAAAGTGGGCTAAGCGACCAAAGTACCGTACGCTCAATCACCAAATATTCTGTAACTTTCAGAATGCATTTTCGAGAAGCCAGCCCCCGGGGCTCCCCGAAATTGCATAATCTCCCGAGAAATCTCGCTATCCTCCTTTCTAAATACCAAAAAAAGACCTCTTCCAGCATTCTCACACCGAAACCTTCCCCCGGAAAACCCTCCGCGAAAAATCGTTATCGATGGCCCCGGGAAAAAGTCGCGGAAGGAAAAAGGTAACGCCTCCTCGCAACGGCCGTCGCGACTCTTTTCCTTAAAATATTCATGCCGGTGATTCACGGCGATAAATAAGGATTCAACCGGTCCGCGCTGCTCTCCAGGCTGAAAAATGTACGATCGCCCCGTAGGATCCCTTCGCGCGATCATATATTACGAGGACGTAGTCTGAGTCACGTAGTCGATGACCCTGCGCTCTCCTGTCTTCCTCTCGCCTTTCTCTCTTATCTCCGTCTCTCTCTTTCACTCGGCTGACTCTAATCTTTCTCCGCGTGTTCCGCGGATGATGCAACAGCTGGCGAATGCGAATGGACAGGCGCGGGGGCGGATCGACGAGTGCTCCAGGAGAAAGGGTTAAGTAACGCGGATTGTGAGCGGCGAGGAGAACAGCTGGAGATAGCGGAACGAGAAAAGGAAATTGAATCGTGTCGGCGGAGGTGCGTTTTTGCTTGCGTTGCGAGATGAGGTTTGTTCGCTTTTGAAGATTAGAGCTCCGCGGGGCCGATTGTGATTTGAACGATTGTCTGTTTGGGGATAGAGATGAGTGGGAGAGATTTTATGAACGTTTGTGGATTTTATTACTTATGAATTATTTATGGGGCAAATTATATTGTGGGCTTGTATTTTTTTATTCGAGTGTTATCAGCTTTAATAGAAATGTTACTTATATTAATGCTTTGAATTGAAACGCTTAATGTTTTTATGGGATGAATTATACGCACGCGATGATTTATTGTCTCTTAAAATGGCCCCTTCAATTATAAATTTAATTACTTAGAACAGCAGAAATAAATTATCGTAAAAAGTTCGGGTCAATTAGTTTTACGTAACTATAAAATAGAACGAGTTCGGCAAAGTCCGAAATTTAAAATTAAAAATAACCGTTTAATTAAAACGGCTGACAACTCGATATTTGCTCGAAGGAAAAATAGACGCTGAAGATCAGCGTCTGCTTGTCTGTCGCCATAAACAAGATTTTTCAGTCTTGACTTACCAGATTCGTGGCCCGCCTGGAACACCGACAGCATCTCCTCCCTGGTCATGTGCTCGTGGATCTAAGAAAGAGAAAAATACAATTTCATGATTGACGGCTCATTAGTCGCGAATTTATAGTGTATATCTGATTCTATGTAATTTAATTGTATACGAAAGCTGACAATGATCTATACATGAAATCGAAACATCATAATATGACTTTAGATAAATGATTGCCTTACTGCCGTGATAATGACAAGTAATTTATTAGGCAATTTTACCATTCTAAGTTGGCGAAAAGTAAGAAGATATTTTGGAATTGAAAAATGCTTATTTTACCGCACTATGAAAATATTTATAGCAATTTTACTCATAAAGCAATTAGTTTTATTATTTCTCGGGCAAAGTAGAAAAAATGAATATTTTTAATGCTATATCTGTGAAATATATAAATATTCATAATATGTCTTATGATAACGTAACTGTAAAAGTCTCGATATGTCGTAATAGTTCTAGGAACTTTTAAAATTTCTTTTCTTAATTTATAAAATATGCGTCATATTTAAAACATATAATAACGTATATAATAAAGAATAGCAAAAGGAAAGTTATGAAAGTGGTTTCGCAATCAATCGGTGAAATTTAAAATTTTGTCTTTTATGCATAAAACTTTATTGCATCGATTTCAACATCCTCAAAACTCTTCATTCTTCTCTACCTCCTACAACATAACTAAAAGCATCTCTTACATCAACAAGTGAGAAACAAATTCAATCTTTCCCCATTAAATCAAATCAACACCATCGCCTCCAAAACAATCTAAAAACCCTCCACAAACCACTCCAATATAAAACCTCCTACGAAAATATCCCACAAATCAACATCAGTTCACACGACTCGATCACCGGCTTCTCACGTGATTCGCAAACTCGATACCAAAACCATATCGCGGCACTCACACATCCTTCTCCCTCTACGTGCAATTCCGAAGAAAAACGTTTGAATGGGAATCGATCGTATCTCGGCGGCGCGCATTAATCGTCGCATTTTTTTTGTCATCTCGGACCGCCTGGAGGGGGGGGGGGCTTACCTCATCGTCTCAGCGACAAATTATTAATGGTCAATTAAATCTCGCGGCTGCCATTAATTATTTGCCGGGGCTTTGTCCCGCCGGCGAAACGGTATTTATATTCGACGAGCGGTCCGAGAGCGCGAAACGGAAGAAGGCAGCGCGCAATGCATCATAGAGCGGTCGTGCGCGGGGTATTTAGGAGGAAAGCGTTCCTAATGATTCTAGATAAATCTTGACGAATGAAAAAAGATGGGATGGGGCCCGGGGATGTGGTGTCTGCGTAATTTTTACGTGATCTTGCGTAACGGTAGAGATCATGGGAAAAATGATCTCTTTACGGTGTGTGATAGGTTCTTGATGGAGTTGTACTTAATTTGGGTTCAACGATATGAAATTCATTTTTCATTTCGATCGATTTGGACAAAGTCATATTTATTTGTATTTTCTGTTTGAGTTGTATGTTTGGGAGAATTAATGAAATTTTTAAAATCTCGTTATCGTAGCTTAATAGATAGTAAAAGAATAAAATTCGATATAATGAACACGAATTTTTTCAGATAAAATCTATTTAAAATGAATTGCTAATCATTGAATGACAAGTTTCTAATTATTTATTATACGAGAAGCAAGGATAACTTTAGTCAGATAGTAATATGTTTTTATTAACATATACAAATTAAGAACATAGAAAATGTGACTGGAGATTAGGTTAGCTGATGTTGACATAAAATCAAAAAGAGGTATAATATCTGAGAACACATCTTCTCAGCCAATTAGATATAGAATAATCGGTCTAATAAAATATACACTAATTTTCATAAAGGGATTTGAAATTTTAATATAAACAATCACAAAGTTGTAAAGGCAGTATTAAAACTTGTTTAAAAGATATACCCTACAAAAATATAATAGAAGTATTAAAAATAGTCATTGTTCGGCATTATCCATATCAAAAGTTGAACAACATTCATTAAACTTTCTAAAAGAGCCAGAGTATTTTTAGCATCAAACATTTCCTCATTCAATTCAACTACTGGGGAATTCGAAAAAAAAGCGGCGCGGTCTTTGTCAGTTAAGCGCACAGCACCATTGACCCGAAAGGGCGCCATTGATCTTTTGTAACAGCCAGCAAAACGTGCAGGTATTTAGCGCGATTTCGATTTCGCACAAAGCCCCTGTACATACGGTACCCGCAACCTCGGTTTGTGTAGAATGGCGAACGCATAGGATCAGAGCTACGCTCTCGTCGAATTCAACATTTACCTAGTGAAACCAGTAAAATATTTATGTCTGTGTGTGTGTGTATGTGTGTAGATATACGCATCTGTCCTCTGCGAGAAACCCGCAAATAAATCGGAAGTCTTTTTCGCGTTTCGGCTGCGATATTTATGAGAGATGATAAAATACATAAATAAATTAGTTATGCTTTAATATGAGCGTTTAATTAATTGAAGTTATTGGCTTATTAAATCTATTTATTGGTTTGAGTAAAATTATAATTGAATTATTAGTTTGTCATCTAAGTTATTGATTCATTTACGAAGGTAATGAGGAGGTACTTTATGAGTTTGAATAAAAAGTTGGACGTTTGGAATATGATAATTATCTAATTAAAGCTTAAAAGTTTCATTAGAATTCAGCACCAATTTATATGATTTGCTTAAGACAAGTCCCGTTTAACATAGCATCTATACTTAAAATCAATATACTAAATGTATATTGATGGAATAAATTTGCGTATGTGTATTTAAAACGCTATTTAGAATAAAAATTTCTTAAATTTTCCATGTGATCGTACCGATTCATAAATTACAAGTTATTTTTTTCGAATATTGTATGTCAGTTTTAAATATGCCAAAATTAGAAAATTTAAGAAGTAAGCTTATAATAATTAAACTTAACTTATTTAACTACATATCAATCTAAATGAAGTACTAAAAGTGCCATTTAAAATTAAAATCCAGTAAAAAAACATGCTTGCTTTCTACACAATATAGTTTGACTTCCTTAATGCAATGCCCTTGACTCCTAGTTAATCCAAGCCATTAAAGACTTAAATACATCCATAAAAATGCTTGAATTTCTTCACGCTTTTAGGGCAGCGTTTACTACCTATTCAATTATCTCGCATATACATTACTCAAACTGCGGGTGCGCTACAACTAGAGTAGAGCCGCGGCTTGTTAAAGCTCTTTAAAGACCCCCTTAATCTCGATGTTTTCCAATCCTCGACCCGCCGGCATAAAGCCGCTCGCTTTCATTTTTTCCGCCGTGCCTCATCTCGCCTAGCTGCTAACAATTTTTGAAAAAAAATCCTTCAATACAACCCAATAATAACTCCCATAAACTCGGAATTTTCCCAGCCCACGAATCGCTCGTCCCTTAACTACCTGAAAAAATGCCTCGAAATACCCAATAACTCAACCTCGACACATAATAGACACGTACAGTTGAGCAGAACGAGCAAACTACTTTGTGTGTGTGTGTGTGTGTGTGTGTGTGTGTGTGTGTGTGTGTGTGTGTGTGTGTGTGTGTGACTGTGTGTGTGTGTGTGTGGAAGAAGGTATATATTTGTAACGTGTCTGTGTATGTATGAATATATGTATGCATGTGTATAAGTTTGTGTGTATGTGTGTGTGTAAGTGTGATATGTGTGTGTATGTGAGTGTGTGTGTAAGTGTATATGTGTGTGTGTGTGTAACTGTATATGTGTGTGTGTATGTGTGTATATATGTGTATGTATGTGTATGTGTATGTGTGTATGTATGTGTGTGTATGTGTGAATGTGTGTGTGTGTATGTGTGTATTTAAGTGTGAATGTATGTGTGTTTATGTGTGTGAGTGTACTTGTTCGCATAGCGGCTCGGCGGCGTTTCCCTTTCGTTCTCATCCGGGCGCGCGAGAGCGCGATCGGCCGCAGCTCTAAGGTCGATCACTTTCACGCGGCGCGGCACGTTACGTCGCAGAACTCGATCACGGCTGCGCGATAAATAAAGCAGCGCGCGCGCGCGCGCACCGAGAAAGCGAGATCTCGCGCTCGCGCGCGCGCGAATTGCTCTAGGGGAACGATAGCGGCTTTAGTGCGAGGCCCATTGTTTCGCACCTGCGACGAGTCGTTACGGCGTTCCTCATTTTTTGGCGGCTCTTTTAGCCTTATCTCTGGGATGGATAGTGGGAGTTTTAATGTTAAAACGCAATTTGATTGTTGGAATAGAATTGGTTTGAACTGGGAATGTATTCATTTGTTATTAGGAAATGAATTATTTGGATAATTTAGATTTGTGAATTCTTGTTATGAGGAAAATAAACTATGTAAATTTTATTAAAATTAGTATTATATCGATTTCGTTTAAATAATTGCAATGATGAATTCGAGCCATTGTTAAAACGTATATATTGATTTTCTCTATAAATTATGGGGATAACCGCTCAAGGTATGACGAGGTAGTTCAAAAGTTATTGATCGTAACGGCAACATTATTTTTAATGATCAAATAAAATTTACATTACAATAACGCCTAGTATATTATTCGCATTAAACCGAGTTCGTTTGCATCTAAAAAATATCTATTTTACCTTTTACAGCGAAATTTATAAGTTTTACATTATGAAAAGTATGCGCCTACGTGAATGCCAAGACACGTTGTCTGATTAGGCATGTCTGTATCTACTGGGATGATGTATTTGATCACAACGAAACTTGCTTTTCTCTTGTAGCACGAGCAAAGCTAGTACTGAATTATAATGAAACTGTAAGATTGTACCTGCTTTTAGTAATAAAAGTTACTATTAAATTGCACATGTAAAGTCAAATTTAATATTCAACATCTGTTTCTTAACTTTTACGACTACGCAGATCCGCTTAAAATTCAAGAAACATTCCGAATAACATTTCTCTTATTTAAACTAATTATCATTATACTTTCAAGACGTTCAACTCTACCATGCGATACTTTACCCAAGAAAACCCCCAAAGTACCTCCTATCGAACAATCCCTTTATTACATCAATCATATTACGCCACTCCAATACTCCCAGGCGCACGTCGCTTTAAAATAAACAGGAAATCTCATCACCTCGCTGCTAATGCTCCAACATTGACTTTCCCCTTTAAACAAATACTCTCTGCGCAAACGTGCCAGCCGAAAGAAAGACACGGGAGGTGAGATCGATCGCTCCGCCGACAGCCCCGCGCTCCTACATATACATACCCACACTCGGGAATTATCTTAATCGTCGCTCTCGGCCCGGCGACGAGCAGATCCACGATATATACACACGTATAAACGCGCCCCGAGCTGCTTTGCATTTTCCCCGATCCAGTGTCGTCCCGAGACAAAGAAATTGCGGCTCATCGCGCGCGGGGAGAAATTGAATTTTACACAGCCGCGCGTTTGATTGTCTTTCGCCCGCCGCGCGCGTATCTATCCTAGATTGAGAAAGCCGCTATCCCAGCGCGGAATTAAGGATGATAAATAACGGCCGGGCACACGCGAGTTGGTTCATTGAATTTATGTAATAAACGGCTAGCGGATGAAATTTTCGCCGGGCTTGATGCACGAGCCGGGGAGATTTTTATTTCCACGAGGCGGGAAGATGAAGATCTTGCGAAAAATTTGCACGGGCAAATTTTTCGGCCGCCCCGGCGCTTGACTTATTGATGCGAGCTTGATGCTGCGCAGCTAGGTTCGAGGTGAGTAATGGGGCGCAGCTGAGCGGAGATTAATTTTTAGGAGAGTGATACGCGTAAGCGAGGCCTGAAATTACGATCGATATTTATTGGCAGTTTTGGTTTTTTTGATTGCGATATGGAAGAGGCTGCGGGATTTTTTACTCGCGCGGTGGGATAATGAAGCTGTTGCTTCGGAGGTGATTTTCTGTTTTGAAATTCCATTTGTCATTATCGATCTCTCGCGAAGAAAGTCGAATTTTGAGGCTATTTATACTTTGAAATTTGATTGAATAGCGCATTGTGAAAGTCTGAAGTGGCAACATTTTTAAAGAATTACAAAATGTGTGAAATTGAGTATTTTACTACAATAAATCTAGCCGAGTCAATGTTTCTATGAAAATTGTTTTATTGTTTTATTACATTCAATATTATTGTATTCACCAGCCTCTACTTAATTTTACATAACGCAGCGCGAACCGTAAATATCGTTATTTTATTAGGTACTTCAACGATACCCTAAGCTCCGTTGTTTCGTCCCATCTACATATCCACAGATACGCATCGCGCATGTAAATTGCCAGCGATTCCCAGTGAATCAATTCTTTATTAAAAATGAAATAACCACTTAACTGTCTTTAAATTTATGCAACGCGCTTTTTTATCATAACTACATTATGCATGCGTCAAGATTCACGATACAGTCTCATTGCCAGCCGGCGTCATATAACCAAGCTTAGCGGAAATCGCTTTAATTGTCGCAGCTAGACGTTAATATACACTCGATAAACCAAGGCCTTACCTTGCTGCATCTTGCGAAGGGTAGGATGGCCATGCACAGGAAGACAAGGATGCGAATCATTTTGCAGATGAGAATTCCTGGTGGGTTGCGCCACATCGCTGCGAACAAAGAAAAATAAGCATAATGGTATCATTAACAATTTCGTCAACCCTGGGCCTTATATTAAATTTCGAGGCGCAATCGCTTAATTCGGGAAACGCTGGGTAGATATAATTGCGCAATAAGCTGTTAAACTTTACGCGTACCGAGGGCAGAATAAAAGATTGCCTTTTTTTCCGTATAGCAGAGCGCGCTTTTTGCCGTCGTTATACCCGGCGTCACGATTATCGGGGAAAAATAATTTAGCCGGGCCTGTTTATTTATCGGCTCTTTTATAGGCGCGGAGGCGCAAAAAGGATATTAAAAAGTCATTGAAATTTCAGTGAATAAATCAGAGAGATCACGATCTCGCGGTTACGTAAGACATAATGCATTGTAACGCAAACAATAAATAAACGAAAATCAAGTGCATTGCTTTCGAATGCAAAATGCAGGCGTGCACACACACGTAGCACGTAATCTTTATTAACGCGCTCGAAAAGCAAGGAAATCGCGCGCTCGGCGCCCGTATATTGACCCGGGGCGCAGTTATTAATGCCCCGGAGCTCGCGGTGAGAGACTATCTATTCTATAAAGTTTTTACGACGCATAACCCCGGCGTTATAATGGCGCGCGTATACACATTTCGCGAAACTAAATGTGTTAAATCCGTCGTTAAATTTAATGCCGCGGGGGGTAGGCCAAATCTTCGGCGCATCTGTCGTCAAAATAAATAAAATACGAGATTTGCTTTCTTTCGATTATGTAAAGCGGCCTTTTGTGAATTTCTTAATCAGTCGTAAAGCCACGTTTTACGTACCTATAATTTGTTGCGGGCTTTATTGATGAGATAATTTGGGATAATAATGGTTATTCAACACCTTTTAATGTACCGGGATTAATAGAAAATTTTGAATACCGTTGGTGTATTGGGTATTAGCATATTTTACTTTTATTCAATGTTTTACTTGTATAAAAATGGGATTTCTTGTCACGAACGATTTGTCACTAATAAACAGATTTCAGATTTACAAACTAGGGATTGTTATGGGAAATTTTGCAGTTATTTTACACTGAATCAACGGGTTTAACATATGTTTTATACTTTATGATTATTCATAAAATTAATGAAAATTAACATACACCTCTTAAGCCTCAATTAGTCTCGGTTATTATTACATAATTACTTCTAAACCTAAACGTTTCTCTTCATAAATTTTAACACCTTGTCCTTTACAAGATTTCCATAGAAAATTTAAGAAGCCATTAGGTAACGAATTTAATGATCGACAGCTGTATAGAAATAAATAACATTTTTACGATTATTATTTAAAAAGTTCCAAGTTTCAACACTCCAAGCGCCCATTCTACATTACCTCTCCCACCATCCCACCGCGATCGCTCTTTTACGCGACAATACGTGAACATAATTTACCGACCGATAAAAACCGACGATAAATCCCAAATAAAAAAAACTGTCCGATTATCGTCGAAAAAAGCAGCGGCAATTAGAGCTCCTCTGAAAAAGGCCACTCGACCAATAAACCACTCGGGCTCTCCTGCGAGCTCCCAAACCGGCAAAAAATAAATCTAATTACTATCCTTCCGTTCGGCCGCATTAAGAAAGCCAGCTCTTTCACCACACCATTATACATCTCCGCTGCATCGTCGAAAGTCGCTTCGTTAATCCTCGTCCAGCCCGCGCATCTCACGCGATCTCCGCGAATTTCCTCAACGAGCCAGCTTGCAACGGTTCTCCGCGTAATAATCCGTAATACGGCGATCGGCGCACGCGAGCCGCTCGGGGCCAATTTATCCTATATATATATCGGGCGGCATTGTTCAGCCGCGTTAAAGGTTTGAGAGAGTAGCTCTTCCTGGTTGGAGAGAGGTGAGTGACGCTTGTTGACTGTTGTGCGGATGAGAGGAAAAGCCGATCGGCCGGGCGGATCGTTGGGATTTGAATTGGTTATTAAGCTGATTGAGATGTAACTGTCACAGAGCGGTTGGAGGCGGACGTTGGGTGAGAGGTTTTTTAGGCCGGGATTTTTTAGGGAGCTGCTTGGAGTGTTGTTCTCGAGGTTTGGGAGTGTTCTTTTTTTGTCGGTTTGAGTGGTGTATAATGGAGCGAATTATTTGTCGTTCGAAGTATGTGTGAAGTTTTTTTGCTTGCTTGATTGGAGCCTATTTTTGTACTTTATTATCAGCCTTTAGGATCTTAAAGATCGTTTGCAGTTTAAAGAGGCTTTATGGTTATAAAAAGGTTTGTAGATTTAAGATTGAATTGAAAAAACTTTTATTTTTAGATTCAATGGTAGATATGTATATCTCCTATTGCTACATTATTAGCTTTTATATTTTCTTATGGAAATAATTTTTATTTACTTTCATTTAATTTTATGAGTTTATTATATTCAGCTGATTGCAAAAATTTATAATTCTAGCTAAAGAACAATGAGAATATTTAGAAAAATTGTAATATTTCCTAAGCACTTTATCACCAAAGTAATAGCAAATACAATCACACTTACACAAATTATCCAAAGCACATTCACAGCCTAAACGCTTACTACAACAAAAATCGAACCAACGACAAACTTTTTCACTCAAACATTTCACAACAATAAATAACTATTAACCTCCCTCATCTCAGCCTGCATATTTCCACGCTCCTGCACCGAGCGAAGGCGAGAGCCGAAGAAAAAAACGCGCGAACCTTAGCGTTCGCTAATCGTTCAGGCCGACAAATACGAGCGGACGATCACTCGCGGCTGGGCGCGAAAACCTTGAGGTTGCGCAAGCTTTTTGTCACAGCCGATCGGGCCGATCGACGTGCGACGGAGCTGCCCGGAATTCAATCGGACGGATTAAAGAGACAATAGAGAGAGGCCAGATGTACGAAATGTGGCGGTGATTAGCGGAGAAAGTCCTGTCTTTCTTTTCTAATATTGTATAATAAACGATTAATTTAATTTTTTCACGCTCCGATCGATGGCATTTCGGGCTCGAATAGAAAGCTATTATAAAAATCGTGAGATTGATTTTGTACGGCTGATCTGATTAGTCGTTTCGTTTCGTGCCCCAGTTTTCTGTTTATTTCTAATTTAATTATATAAATTAACATTAATTAGTTCATGTAGATTCACTATTTTTCTATTCATTACTGTTTAGCTATAGAAATCATTTACAACTTTTCAGTTTCATAATCAAAATAACTACTTTGTGGGAATAAAAAAAATTTTAGAGTAAAATTACGTAAACTTTAATAAATAAGCAATCATGGCATTATAACAATTAACAGAGATAATCCTCTTCCGGCAATAAATTATAAATTAAACTATCTGTTAGAAGTAACAGTAAAGCAGTATCGCAAGTGACAGGTTTCAATTATTAAGAGTTATTAAAAAATGTTAATATTTGAACAGTTAGGAATTACATGTATGAGCAGTGAAACTACTCACTTTTCTAGAATATTCATAGCTCTTATTATATGCAATTATCTTAAGAACAAAAAACTGTTAGAATAATAATTTTCAAAGGGAAGTCAACTGTTTACGATGAATAATAAAAAATCAATATTATGTAGTTTTATGCTTCACAGTGTTATAAAAATCGAGAAACCGTTTAAAAAAATTACAACACAGTTTTATCAAATCATAAAAAAAAAGAACAAAGATACTTCCAACGCAAAATGTTGTAATTGATAATTATTCCTCATATACTTTATTTCAACCGCTACTGTTAACAAGCATTTACATTTCCATTCCAACTCCACACAGCTATTTCTCCACACTTTTCTTAAAAAATCCAAACAAAGGCCAAAGAGCGCAAACCCCACTAAATAAAAAAAAAGAACAACGCAGCCTGAAAGTAACCAAAAGCTCAACGAAACTAACCTCCACACCGCTGGCTCCCAGCATGCCTGACACTCGCTCACTCCAGCGCCTCTCGCGCAAAATCGGCACACACAAACGTCTCAAATATCCCCAAAATAAACGCGCGAACCCCAACCTCACTATACCTCCACCAACCAAACCCCACAGACTCCACACCAGCCGATCCCGGAAAGAAAGTTTAATTACCGCGCACACGAGACCTTTACTATATACTCCCGAGCGAAAATCGGCGCGCAAACAGCCTCGGCGCGCGCGCGCGGCAAACTGAGGATCGTCGCGGAAGGTTAGAGACGCGAGCGAGCGAGTGTGCAGCTATACCAGAGGAGCGGGAGTAGAAGATCGGCCGAGGCGATCGGTAAGCCAGCTAAGCGGGGTCACGAGCGGTCGGGGGCTGAGACACGAGATGCGCCGCTGCTTCGGGCTGATGGATGTGCTTTTTTCTAGACTGCCTGGCTCGAGCGCAAATTTCATCGCGGGGATAGCTGGATTGATGATGCGCATGGTGATTACGAAATTTTAATGACGCGTGTACGGTGTTGTGTTGTTTTTTTTTGGTTGGTATGGTGGGTATTTTTAGACCGGTGGGTATGCGTGAAGGTATGCTGGGTATAGGTTGAGCTATCGGCGATTCGGAAGATAAGGTGAGTGTGTTTGAATTCGGTATGGTAATTTAATGGTAATCGCTCGATCTGTCGATGGATCGAAATCAGATAAAGCTCCGAGCGTGCGTATGGTGCTGAAAAAAGTGGGCATGAAAACGGATTTGGAATGAAGCGAATTAGCGGCGGTGATCAGTCACGGTGGACGACGTTTAATAAACAATTAACAGGAACAAAACGTAAATTCCGCTATCGCCAACAACACTTTTTCCCTCCTCACAAAACAAACTACCCGCGCCATCAAATTTCACTTTTTTAACATCACAATTATGAAAAATGATCGAGCCCGTTATAACAGAATTACGCTCGCTTTCCATTCCTCGCCCATCTAGCAGCTGCCTCGGCGCCGTTTCAAAACCAACAAACGCCGCGTGAATTACCGAATTCACGTCGGCGACTTAGCCTGAATTTTCATCGCCGCGGCGAGGCATGAAGAAAAAAAAAGTGAAAATCAATTTGCAAAGAACAATCACGGCTGCGCGCGCGCGATTGTCCCAACTTTAAAATTTATCGCGCCCCTCCGGGCCTTACATAACGGCGCCAGGCCAATTGTGCAAGCGCCGTCCGGCGCCGTTACACCGGCTCTCCACGTATAATCGCTTTTCGGCCGCGTTATAATCGAATATATATCCCCGCAGCGCGAAAGTCGTAGGGAAATGTTAGTTGCTCGAGTATTAGTACATATAGCTTTTGCTTTCCTTTATCGCGTATGTGTGAACGTTTAGAATTTTACGGGTGTATAGAAAGCAAAGCGGCTGTGTGTGTTGAAATTTTCGGAGCCGCCGAGGCTTTGTTGATTGTAGGTCATTAAGGCGCTGATATTGGAGCGCTCGAGATTAAAAACTCAGTGGGTCGTGAAAGTGACTTTTATGCTAGGGCCCGTAAGCGTGACGAGCCGTGGCTTTTAATAAATCGAAGCTTACAGGCGTATGATGGTTACACGCTGTAACGTCGAGCTTAAAAATAGCTTTATCTAGTGTTATAACACCGTTATCGGTACTTATCTTGTTTAGCCGGCAAACCATGTAAGTAAATCATCGAAGCCAGGCTGCGTTAGGTTCAAAGAGCAAGCCAGACGTGCGCCAAACGCTAATTCAATCACCAAAGCAAAACAAAGCTAAATATTCACCAGACTCCCGCCAGCCGCTCCAGATCTCAGTGATCTAACATTTTAATTCCCTCCAATTCCAGGCTTGCACTCGCGGCCGCGCAATTATCCCTCGGAAAGACAATAATTGCACGCGTTTCTCCCGGAGCCAGCGCTTACGCTACCTCTGAAACGACAGCTGGACACACTCGCTCTCGTCAATCAATGAAAAATTCTCACGATATATCTCGAGGCCCGCGACTCGAACTAACCGCGGCCAGCGAGTAAAAGCGTCTACGTATATACTCGCACACCGGCGCTATACACACGCGTGGGGCAGGTGACGTAATATCTCGCGGGCGGCTCTCGATTCCCGGCTGGAAAACAGATGCGTGGCCTTTGTGTGTATATCTCGTCGCGATATCTCTAATTGGTATCGACGCGCGGGGATAAAAAGCGGCTCTGGTTCCATAGACGCGCGGCTAATAACGAATCCTCGCTTAATATAAATCGGCTCGCATTATAATCGCGTTTAAGGACGAAAATCGACGGTTACGTAAGGTTTGCTGGAATTAGTGCCTTAGAGATGCCTGCTAATGATAAAGCGAGGTAGGGTAGCGCGCTGGTTTGTGTATAGAGAAAAGCCGGCGCGCTATTCTTTTTTTGGGAAAGCTAAGTAAATACAGGTTTCACTTGTGGAGAGGCCGAGCTAACGATATATTAATACGGATCATCGGACCGGTTTTGAAGTTCATTAGTGCACTTTCTCAGGGAGAAGGCGGAGCGCGGGCTTTTCGAAAAATCATTAATAAAGAACGTTTTTACGAGCGGCCCGAAACCGAATCGACTTCGGTTTCTCTTCGTTACACTGGCCGCAACTGAAAAATCAACGTTCTTAGAAGAATTTTAATTCGCGCCACCTGCTCCTTACATATCCAAGCCGCGAAACGAATCATTGAAATCCTCACAGCCGCGATCCCGCATTCTCCGCGATGTCAACAGTCCCAACACTCGCACAGGTGCAGCAGACAGCAAACTATACATATACACTCGTCGCTAGAGAAGCCACGAGATAATTATTATAATAAGCTCTAATTTTACAAGCCGCGCGGTAGGCGCGGCTCGCATAAAACAGCTCGTCAGCGCTGCATACACACAAGACGCGTCTACTGCGTATA
>JAPYZA010003022.1:0-16785 GCA_030522685.1 Eupelmus azureus | reverse complement strand
AAAGAAAATAAAAATCCATTCATACCTTACTCACAACATCCATAAAAACCGTTCTAAAGTAACCAAATAATTCTTTCCAGAATACTCCTGTCATGGAACCTGGGTGGAAAACGACACGGCCTACCTAGTAGCGAGCACCGAAGCTGGCCGCTACTGCCTCGTTTACAGCGCCTCTGCCTCGGCTACGACGACGTCGTCAACTGGCCGAGAGCTAACAGTCAGCGGTCACCTCGCGTCCTGCCCAAGGGCCTCACATTTCCACAAACACGAGTGGCAGGTTAATCTGACGGCCTATAGTAAGTATATTGTTTATATTATATTTATTTAAATGCAAGTTAGCTTTAAAGTTAACAAATAGAAAACATTAAATTTCGGCGTGAAGATGATAACTAAATTTAGAAAAAGATTTATTTTATATTTAAACACAGAAACATTGATAATAGTCACAGCTTTTATATCCAAAATCATCAAATTAGTGAAAAAAGATAGACTGCTGCTAATCAATTTTATAAACTACATACCCGTGACAATAACCGACAATATTTTCAAAAAGAATACTCAATTATATTCTAACAAAAATCCTTTCAGCCCAATGCGACGACGTGTCGTCGGCGTCGACGTGGCGATCGTCGGGCAGCTCGCTCACGACCCACGTCCTCTTCGTCCTGGGCGGCCTGGCCTCGCGCTACCTCGGCAGGTGATGCTTCTGCTGAACCTGGTGAATAGCCACACCACCATAGCCTCGCTGCTGATCCTACTATACGCCACGGCACCGTTGTCTCATCCACTCAAAGCACCGCGATCGTCGTCGTCGACTGATGAACGAACCACCGAACCCCCTTCTTCGTCCTACTTTATACCAGCGAGAAGCTTTCTTTTTAACACTAGTGCAAAGGCTGCTCTTTCGTCTTCCTTGAAAGACGAGGCGGAATTGTTTTGAGACGGTTTCATTGCGAATGTGGCGGGATAATGCAGTGCTTTAGATGGTTTTTGTTGCGGGATGGTCTAGCTTTGATTGTACGTGGCATCTGTGAAGCTCCCCTTTTATTTTTCTGTTGTTGTAGGTGTAGTTATTGTGGGCGGCAGATGAGTTTAGATAAGTTAATTGTTTTAGGATTCTGTAGGATGCTGGTTTATTATCTGTGTAGAGTTAATCAAAAAGTTGACTATGGTACCTTTTCAGTATTAAATCAATAGATTTAGTTACAATCAAAAACTTACAGTACCTAACAGAGTTGTTGTTTACTCAGAGTATATTCTCGCCATGTAATATATATCTTCCGTGAAAATTACAGAAATTCATCCATAATTTTCCTTACGTAGTAGATCAAAATCGATATTTATAAATATGAAAATAAAAAACGCATATAAAAACAATTGATTTAAAAGATCTAATGTTTAGTGTGTACGTTCGCGTCGAATCGAAAAAAACTGAAAGCTTCATAGCAAAACTTTAGATTTGCCGTCAGCCAGACTGTGCAAATGTTAATTTATTATTATTTTTTGTATCAGATTTTATGAAGGCATAAAAGAAACTTTACATTGTAATATAGATGTATTTTTGTGTTAAAAAAATGTTTAACAAATTTTCTATTGAATTAAATATATTTTATGATTTTATGTGTTATATCTTAAATAGAATATATCATTTGGACAAAGATTATTACATTTTTATAAAATTCTTTAGCGCTTAATCTTGTATTTATTGAAACTTTAAGCACATAAGTATTGAGTTGTTTCATATATAGTCTTTTCTTTTGATCATGTATAGTATTTTTTTATTTGTTTCTTAGTATATAAATCTAATTTATATTCTCATGAAATAAAAATATTTATTTTTTATTCTTATGTTTCATATTAATTTTTTATTAAACTGAAAATTTCACAAATAGAGATATTCAGATAATTAGAATATATTATTTTTCATTTTTCTAGTAAAGATTAAAAAATGCACATTCTGGACTTGGCGCACATATCAAAGATCGTTAAAAAAATACTCCCATAGAAAAAATATATTATGTCAAAAAGGCCATTGGATGAAAATTATTCTCGGTGCGAACGTGCCTTAATAAAATATATGTGTAAAGTAAAAAAAAATTAGGGTGCTGGGGCCAAACATTGTATTAGTTCGCAGGCGTTGAACGTAGCCGAAAGAAAGAAAAACATGCAAAGTGAGTTATAAGTAGAGGAAAACAGAGAATGAGAAAATGTGAAATTGAATCGAAAATCCGTAAAATAGTTTAAACTGCCACATTCGCAAGAACGTTACAAAAGTAACTTTTGAAAAATTCCTTAAGATTGATTATCTAATGTATAAGCACACGTACAAGATATTAGAGTTAGCCGAGCTCGATTATCTTCTTTATGGAGAATAACAGATTTTTAATATAATTCTGGATAAAGGATCACTGTAATAATTATTTATGTATATTTTATGTTCACAAAAACTATTATTAATCTTTTGAATGTGTATAAATAATTTAATTATTTGTTAATTAAAAACAATAAATAATGATAGATAGTTTCGAAAAGCCTTAAATTAAAATTTGTTAGTAGTGACAGTAAACAAATTTTATAAATTAGTTTCAATTATGCAAAATGCAAAGAGATAGCCACAATATAATATATTATAGTAAGTTTCCGGTTTCAATGAAGCATTGAAGAAAATACCAAAAACTTAGACATAACGACAGCCTATTCTGATAATTTGTAGGAGTTTTCTTATAGCTAAAAAAAGGATCTTGAAGACTTTAAAATTATTCTTTCATTCCAAAAGATAATAAAAACTTAAGTGATTATATTTTTTCTGCAACTCGCTAACCGAATTTCTTTGATTCAACGAAAAATTATATTCACTTACGTGAAAGACGACATATCGAGATACTATAATAAATGATATAGACATGTATAAAGATAAAATGAAAGCAGAGTGAAATTGTCATAGAAAATAATACAAACTAACGAAGAAAGAAAAAAATGAAACTACATCGGTGATCTTAAAAAGGTCATCGCTTAATCGCACTATAATAGTCAAAGGAAAATTTGCTCCGCACTTTATATAGCGAGAAACTCTATAAAGCATATATAAATATTTTTGATCCGAACTATTTTAACTAAATAAATTAACAAAAGCCGGTCTTTTTCGATGAAGGGGCGCGACGACTAATATTGCAGGTCGAGTGTGTCATGAAATAATCGGTGTTTGGCTATAAAACTGTACACTATTAGATAAAGTGAATTCAAACTAGAAAAAAGCTGTGAAATCTTGACATCAAATGTTAAACTGCCGAATAATGCTTTTGTTGTTAATTCGATTATTAGTGTTAGTTATAGTTTATATATTTATTTAAATAATTTACTTTGCCTTAAAATACCTTAAAAAAGTAATTAGTAAAAGTGATAAAATTATGATAAATTTTAAAGAATTTATTTTCTCTTTTATAAAAGAAAGGCACGATCTAAACATCTGACGAAAAAAAGCATGAGAAGAGAGTTTAGGAAGTTGCAAAAAAGAAAAACACTTAAAAATCCTTCGGTGTAAATAAGTGTAATTTGGCTCATATTATTAAAAATTTGCTATGTAATGTCTTAATACTTTTAAGATCTAAAGATTTGACGGTTTAGAGGATTTAATTTTATAATCTATGTTTTTTCCTCCTCTATCCTATAGTTTTTAGGCTTTTAAGTTTTTAATAAGAAGCAAAGAAAAAATGAAACGTGCTTTTCTTTAAAAAATGATCTATAAAACTTACGCTTTTCAAGAAGAATATTAAACAATTACATTAAATAAATTTTTTTAATAAAAAAACTTATTTTAGTTATTGTTTTTTATTAAGTTTAAGAAAAAATAATTTTATGCTGAGAATATATCAATTATTTTTAAAAAGCTTTATAGGAATTGCAAATTAAGAAACAGTTAATGTTTGCGTTTGCTTTTTCTACTTAAATTATATTTTTGCAGCGTGTAAATACAATGTAAATGAGTGCTTCAGTGTCGAGATTTTGCGGACTAACAAATGCTGTAAATAGTATATTTCAAAAATTATTGTAGTTATATGAAAAAATGGTTGATCGATTTCGCGATTCAGTATAATATATAAAATGTAATGAATTCAAGGTGACAGTGTCATCTGTAATATATCGCATTGTGCAAAATTTTTGTAAAATTTTGTTACATAAATATAAAAGAGTAAAGAGTATAAAAACTAGTAGTTTCAAGCTATTTTTTTAACTTAGGTTGCTTAGATTTACAATGGATTCGATAATTTTACGAATATTTAGTGATATTTAACAAGAATTACCGAACAATTTTTTGTTACATATAATTCCGAATAAAATTAATTTATAGCAGAGTTAAGACAATCTTTTTTTGGATACTTTTTAACTTTACTCTTAATCATACTGAATAAAGGCAACAGGTAAATATTTATAATTCAAATTTCAAAAACTTTGTAAAAAGTAATAATAAATATCCGATGTAATCTACTTATAATAAATCCATAAATTTGCACAGAAAATTGTTCTCATCATTATTGTGATGAAAAAACAAGTCGAAATTTATGAGAAATCGAATTTTCGAAGTATAAAGTATTAAATAAGTAAAAAAAGAAATAATTAATTAAATGTTTAAGTAAAAAAAAATAAATAAATAAATACGCGTGGGCTAATATTTGAATCGCTCATAGATTGAGCAAAAGCCAATTTATTTTTCACATTAAATGAAACTAAATTTCAAAAATTCGGAAGCCCGCTACTGCTGTTTTACCAAATATTTATGCAGGAGACTGGAACTTTTCTTGTTATAAACTGGATATTATTAATTCAGTACTTATACGTACAGTTAATTTTACGCCGTATTTAACATTCTTTTTATACCGTTTTTTCATTAATAAGTAAAAAACTTAATACGTATTTCCTATATTAAATATTTATATATAATTACCTTTTTACAATTTTTTTTACAAATCTTCAAAAATATTTTTACTAAATCTTTATTCAAGTAAATAACAAGTAGTTTCAGACTTCTAATAAGGAAATTAAAAGTCTATACTTTGCTGTCTGAGTAAAAAAATTTCTGAACTTCTCTTATTACTAAAAAAAAGATTACTGTAATAATTATATGTACGATAAAACTTTTGAGCCTTGTTTTTGCTTATTTGTTATATTCATTGACTCGTCTATGCTCAGACAATAAGTAATGGACTTTCTCATTTTCTCAAACCCCATGACGGGTAAAACAACAAAACGCTACACAACGAGTATTACCGTCTCTAGTCTAATAGCGAATTACCTGGTGAATTTCATCGATTTTGTAAAAGAACGAATCATGCGTCCGTAATCGCAGAAAAAAAAATAAAAATCGAGCGATAGATTGTAAGATAATTGCGTGCTAAGCAAAAAAGGGAAGGCGCCTGACGATACTCACATTTTTTACGAAAATGATGGAAGTAGATATCAGCTTTGCGTTGAACAAAAAAAATATGAATTGTAAAAAAAATCAAATCTCACGTTAATAGAATAAAGTAAATTAAGCGAAAAGAGAGAGATAATGTAAAGAATCGAAACTTTAGTGGTACAGTGAAGTCTGTTTTTGACGAACACTTCAGTGATAAAAGAGGAAAGACACAGAGATAGGACTCATCATGCTTGAAATCTACGAAAAATCTATACATACTGAGTGTTTTATTATCGGATTGAAATATTACAATGATACCTATGAATATAGATGGTTTTTCATTATTATATTATAGATGTTACTTAATAATAATATATTTACAAATAATTAATCAAATCTTGTCGTATTTATTTTCATATTCCACTGTGTACCATATTTAAATGCATGACTCCTTTGTAAATTTAATTTTTAAAGGTTCAGATGGAATTTAAGAAGTGAAAGAAAAAAATATGTTATGAGTTAAGAATATTTTTATAGTTATATATTAATTTGTATCTATATTAGTAAATTAAGTTTCTGTACAAATATATACAAAATTTCAAATCTGATATTATAAATATAAATGACAAATGTTATACACATTATATGCATTATCAGTTCATAGTTACAACGACGTGAAATTTTAAATTTATCTATAGTAGACATAAAAATTCTATTGATTTTCTAATATTTTCTTAAATTAATAGTTTATTCAAGAAGTAGAAATAACTTTATAAATTTTAATCACGCTCGAAGTTTCTTCTAATTTGAATCTACTTATAGTTAATTTAAATTATCATAACTTATTTTTAAATATTCATAAGAACTCCTAGAACTAGCATTGGTATATCTTTGCTTACAAATAGCAAATTTTAATATGGACGCTTTTTACTTTTAATATTCATGTAAGGTAAGTGTATATGCAGGTGTATTTGCGGGCCCTATTTTTCGTGGTAGTATATTTCGAAAGCAGTAAAATATTTGTTTAGAATTAAATAAAAAAAAAATAAGTTTCTGCTAAAAAAAGACGTGTATGTAGATAATATGACTGAATTTTGAATTATTGTTATAAAAAACCCTATTTTTGCATAAAAATAATTTTTAATAATTTTCGAATATTTTTTCACTGCCTATTAAATAACTTATCTATATAATACTTAAAAAAAATTAGTAAAATATAGAAATATGAGAATAATTAGCTAGTATATCTATCACGTAGTGCAGGCATCGAGCGCACTATATTAAATAAATATTTCGTCTCCATACCACAAAATGCAATTTTATGTTAACATGAAATTTCACGGCTATCTAACGTACTTAATTATTTAATATATAAGTCATAAATAATTCGATTTTTTTGGACCGTTATGAAGCCATAAAACACGACATTTTTAACTATTGTTAAAAAATTTCAGATGCTTTTTTGTCATATAAAACTTTTGTCTAACACAAATATGATTTTTGTATTTTTTTCTTACCTTTTAATTAAATGTAAAATAAGTGTTTTTTGAGCGGAAGGAAAAAATCGTGAGCGACTCAAAAAAACTTGTTTACTCTTTTATAAACAAATTTATTTTTATATATACGTGAACTGAGCAGTTTTCTAACTAATACATATTTTTTGGTAACTGGAGCATGTTTGTCGAGTCGAAAAATCATTATTGCACCCACGCTTTTTAGGCATGAAAAATACGAAAATCAATATATGTATTACCAAAAAATACGGTGTTCATCATATGTGTCTGAAGCTTTTTGCTCTTGTGTTTACAGTACTCATTTCTGATTCGCATTTGCGCTCGCCTTCGCTTACGAGTCGTGCAAAAAACTCCGTTGACGGTCGAAAAAGATCGACTTACGCCCTGAGTGCATAATATACTTTTGGCAAAGTCTTAGTTTGTGTGTTGTCAGAGTATATGGTGGTGTTAAATGACTGTTTGGTGCTCGACTACCTTTTCATCAAAACTGAATATACTTTCGCCGAGATTTTTTAATTTGATCATATTTAGTACTTAGCCGTATTTAGTACACCTACTTGACTTATGTCAAGTGTATTTTTTTTATTTACAATGTGCACTAGAAGAAAACTTACTATAAGGACATTACATTTTTCATCACCATGCATGACAAAAGCATGAGATGAATTTTTAATTAACACAAGCACTATGATTTGGTCAAATTTAAAATTACCAATTGTTGATAACGATTTTCAAACTTATATTCTATCAAATTATAAGCTTGTGTAATTATTAATATTAATTATAATTAAAATGCTAATGCTAATACTTCTTTTTTGTAGGAACTGTTTGTACGATACGTAAATTCATTATCATCAAAGCACTTCTGTGCTAGGAAACTGTAATAAGTAGAAATACATAAATACATATTTTAATCAATAAATAATGAATCTACTGCATCTAGTAAAACTAACTAAAAACGAACTTTATGCAAATAAATTCTTTCTTATATTTAATCTTTTGTACTTTTATTTTTATCATATATTCTTTAAACAATGTCATTTTTCTTTATGCAAAAAGTACTAGCAAAAGAATAGAATACTTAGGCATCACTTTTTATAGAATCAATCATGTCTAAAAACGATCAGATAATGAAAACTTCATATTATGTTTTTTATAATGTTACGTGATACATAAATAACACATTTGATTATCCAGTTAGCAGTTTCTCATCAACCCATCAACTCAAACCACCATCAAAACAATGCAAAACTTAATAAAAATCGGCCACTCCATAAAACTCAACCATACCCCTCACCCATCCAACCTTCCAAACGCTACTTGTCTCTCCCGCTATTCGCCACATTGAAAGTGAATGGATTCCCATTCAGAATGACAACCGGCGTGGCCGGAGTCGGCAGGTACGAGGAGCTCCTGTGATGCGCCATTACCAGCTCCTTGGTGTTCTTCTCCGGCTTCATGAGGACGATGTAGACTTTCGGGAAGAAGAGACAGGCCAGCTGCACAAACGCGCTCAGAGAAAGCGAGAGGGCGAGCGTGACGACGCGGATCGCGTTGCTCGTGGACGCTAGGTAAAGGGGCACGAAGGCCAGCCAGAGAATCATCGTGGTGTAGTTGGTGAAGGCTATGTAGCGCGTCTCGTTGAAGCCCTCCGGGCACTTGCGCGTCTTTACCGCGTATACTGTACAGATTACTGGAAGATTTTTGAAAATAATTATTTAGTTTTTATGGAAAAGTAATAAATAACATTTTTTACATGATTACACATTTGTTTCTATCAAGATTTTTTTTTTTAAACAAATTTAAAATTCTTATCGCTGCCAAATTTAATGAAACTAAATAAAATAAAGTGATATTTAACTCATTCTAGTAAGTATACTCGAATTTATTTTAAAGTTGAACATTCGAAAAATATTGCTTATTCAGCATTTACCGATCAAAATAAAGGGATAGATGAGCCCAATCATATATGAACGATCGTCAAATCCCTGGCAGATCCTCAATCGGGTATCTCTCGTTGGAAAAGTATAGGTGGCGGAAGGTGGCGCCTTTAGCAGCCACGCGCCGTTTATGAGAACCTCAATAAACGTGAGAATGCAGGTTATTATCAGCTGAGACTTTGGACTGGTGTACCTACAGCAGATATAATGGTAAACGTGAAAAAAATATTTTATATAAAATATTCTGATCTTTACTAGTTTAATTGGATAAATGTTTTGAAAATTAAAGCCGTCTGGCTATTTCATTCTGTTACTACTTACAATATTCAGACCGAAGGTCTAATTATGACAATTTACATAAATCCGTTATTTAAAAACTCCTTTAAAATTAATATTTTTTGATAAAGTAATTTTAAAATGTATGTTTTGTGAAAAGTGTGGAATTTTATTTACAGTTTCGTGTTTCTAATATTTTTTTTACTTATAAAACCTAACTAAAATTAATATTTTAGCAAGAATAGAAGTTCGTAAATTTAGTTTGTAAGTTTATTAATGTCACTTGAGTCTTGTGCCACACGTGCTGCGCAAGCTGTTGATAAATTTTTATTTTCTGAACCCCTTATATCAAGTTTCATGTTTTACGTTTATGTAGAAAAATAACTTTTTCGACATTTTCTATATAAAATAAAAAAAATGTTTTTCATAACTTTTATGTTTTACCTTACATCAACTAAAACTTAATGGTTCATTTTTATTATAAATATTCGCAGCATCCGTGACTTATAAACAATAAACAATTGAGCTTAAACTATGGGACACATAAATGTTAAAATTAATAAAACATTGTATCAGTACAATATCTAACAAAAAATCAAATTATGTACCTTTTCAAAATAATTTAGAACAAAATTCTTAAAAAAAAAAACTTATCAGAGAATGTAATATTACAAATTACAATCTACAGATTTTTTAAATTTTGAGAACGTATTTTAAAAGCTTTTTTAAGCTAACATAACTTCAGATAAACTTTATGGCTTCTGTTTTTGAAAACATAAAAGAAAGTCTATCTCTTCAAGCGACATACAAGATTTTTTTTAACTATATTAGAAAACACGATTTGAATAAAGACTGAATAGATTTGAATAATTTCCATGAAGTAACTAAAAATATTCATAATTAAATATTTTAGGTGATAAGTGTTGTAACTGTAATCATAAAGAAAAATAGAGCTAAGTTGCATACTTTATTATTTATATTTTTTATAGTACTTGAAGAAATATAATGAAAAAATTTTCTGCCCTTCAGCCGGAAAGCGTCAACTTCCCGTCTGTTGCGCGAAACGAAGTTGCCACTTTCCGGCGCCGTCGAGCAGAAAAATAGCATACACACCTTGGCCAGTAAAAAAGAAAGCCTCTGAAATATTTCTTATTTTACTGGCCTAGGTATGTAATATACTATTAAACTAATGGCATTTTAAATTCAGATATTTATTTAACATTATAAATCTTAAGAAAAATTCTTTTTGTTAATTTCTTTTTATAGTTTACTCCTAAAAAAAGGCTTATTAAAAAAAGCTTATTAAAGAAAACTGTTTTTCCACAAAACCTCCATTTTAATTTTTTCTATAAACTTCTACTGGATTTTTGCATTACCAGTAAATCCTTTATTTATAACCCAAACAAGCAACAAAATTATTTATTTTAATAAAAAAAAATAAATAAAAAATTTAAATTTTTTACAAAAATTCGATTCGATTTTGCATCCTCTAAAACTCAACAACCCCTTATTAATAAATTCATAAACGCATGCTCACCTTGGTTTATGCGGACTGTTGGTCGCGTTATTGAATATGCGATGAATCCTGTTGGTCTTTGTCACGAGGGCCGCGTAACAGATGGTGTAGCAAAGCCCGATGCCGAATCGAGTGATGGCGCAGGTCTGGATGTTGGGCCGCGCGATAATAGCGAAGGTCATGAGAAAGGAGGCTAAGGTGCCGACAAGCAAAAGACAGGACAGCTCGCGTCCGGAGGCTTTTATTATAGGAGTCTCGCTGTAGAGCCAGAACACGCAGAGGACGAAAAGTGTCAGTAAAATTCCTGAAATGGCAAATGTACGAGATGGTTGTTAAATTTTTAGTCTTCTGTGAAAAAATAAATTTGTTGCTTTTTAATTTAATTTATTCACTTTTGCCATGTATGTCACGTAGCCTTTAAACGTAAAGTTTGTTTTATTAGTCAAAGGACACAGGAGAGTTACGAGTCCTCATAAATATGTTATGACCTTGCACATTATAAAAATCGACATTTTTTCGCTTCTTTATATTCTATAATAAAAAAAATACTTAGACTCTGTTTCGTGAGCGTTTTGGATAGTGATATGAGGGTCTTCGAAAAACACGGGTCAGCTGGGATCAGGTTTTTTTTAACAAGAATCGAGTCGTGTGCTCAAGCTTTTAGATGCCTGGAAAATTGTCGCACAGTCCGAATTTTTCGGGATTATCCGTAATAATAGGACTAATCGTAATAATTAGGCCGTTATATATACCCGCAATTTAAGTTTGACACAAATTTTGAAATCATTTAAAGAATATAATTGTGTAAAACTGTACCAGACGAGTTTTAGTCTTTATTTAAGTATTGCAGTAAAAACTATTCTAAACTTATCGACTAAATTTAAATATTTTATACCGAGATTGCGCATTAATTCGAATATGCGATAATTTCAGGTATCCTGATAATTAATTTCCAGACACGCTCGATAATTTCAGAGTACTCGAATCAACCTGATTTCCAATTTAACCTATCGGGTAAGGTTTTATCAAAAATAATCCAATTTTCCGGGTATCAGTAGACCTCAAGTTTTAGATAACTCTTGAACATAAAAAAAAAATTTTCCTAATATAAACTCGGTTGTACTCTATCTTTTAAAACAAATTTATGTAATGAACTTGGGATTCCAAGTTTACTCTACACGGATATTTCACATTTAAAATAAGTTTAGGATATATAATGAGTAGATTTATACCTTGAATATCAAAACAACAAAATCAGCTCTAATTTGCCTTTTTAATAACTTTATAAATATAAATCTGAAAAAAATAAATGTCTTAATTTACGCGAATAATGTACGATCGAAGAATTATTACTTGGTTTTATCAAAATGAGTATTAACTTTTAAGTAGATATAACTTAATACAGTCAGACGCGCCCAATACTTTTTCCCAAGTAAGGAGCAAAATTTCGCACATCTGTTTACTTTTTAACTTTTTCATAACGGTATTAAGAACGGTAGCCCTGAAAACTTTTTGAGCCTTGCTGCGCGCTCACACACGCACACACATATCTTCGCGAAACTTTTTTCAATGATCAACGTTTAACTTTGCCAATATTTACATTGCGACACTTAGTCCTCTGAAATATGACCTCGTTCCTCTTTCGCTCTAAAACCTCGACGTTCCTATTTCTTTGGAAGTTTCTTATATAAATAAGCGGTTGATTGAACGAGTGTATTGTTAACTCAATAGACGTGTATCAGCTTCGCTCTATTAATACTGCGCCGCGATGAGGAGCTGGTATTATACGATTCCTATCGGGCACACAGACAATTCGATAAAGTGCTAGAAGATTTCTACTTTCTTTTACCAAGTATATGAGAAAGAAACTTCTTTTTTTTTAAGAAAAACATGTAGGAGTCAGCGTTTATTATTGGAACAGTGGAAGAAAAAGTTCCACGACAGAAAAATCGGGATAAAAGAATGTAAAAAAATTTCTTAGTTAATTACTAATTTAATTATGGTCATATTGTTACATCATAAATTCTCATTTTTTATTATGATGTAAGATTTTCCTATCTCATTAAAAATAATTACAGTATATTTTAAAAAATATAGATAAATAAATTCATTGCATTAAATATTTGTTATCTTCCAGTTATTAAGTGGCCAGGACTGAATTACACTGAGGAATAAACATGATAAAATTTTAAAAAATTAAAAGAAAAATTTTTTAAAAGCATTTTTAAACAATATTTGTTAAAAAAATAAAATATTATCAACATAAAAAAAGTAAATTGTAATTTTTTAAACATATCTCTCACTTAATCAATTTCGATAAATATAACAAGAAATAATTTTCATCCTAGAACTCATTTAGTTCATCGGTGACAAATATTTTCTCCGAGGAAGAACGTGTTTCTTGAAAATTGAGTACGAATAAGCATTTTATGGAAAATGAAGATAATAATGCTATGATTGAGATTTGAATAAGCCTAAATTATTTTAAAACATAAAATATCAATTTTCAGCTCTTAATTCAGTCCGGTCCCCTTAAGCTATTTATAAGTATTAGCAAAGATTATAATTATACCAAAAAAAAAAAACAGTTGAAAGTGCAATAAAATTCCTCAAAACGCTGAGCAACATCGATCCCCACCTTTCCAACCCACCTAAAATTAATCAACATCTAAACTCATAGCACCCAGTACAACATCAGCCAACAAAAATGCCCAAGAATCGGCCATCAAAAACCTACCGCCAGTAGCGACAGCCATAGCAGTAACGGCCCAGGGGCTCGAGTAATCAATGAACTCCTCGGGAATGGGCGAGCAGGCAATTTTGTCCTCGGTCGGCCTGGTGCCCCACTCGCAGTCCTCGCATCTGTGATCGTCGAGCTTGAACTGATAGGCTCCGCAGTTGCGGCAGCGCCAGCAGCAGGGGTCCTGCTTTTCCCTGACCTTCACCTGAAACGTACGGCAGGGCTTGGCGCACGACGAGTTGGGGAAGTAGCGACGACCGCCGTGCTCCTGGCTTCGGTACTTCATTATGCGCGTGTCCAGCTGGAGCTTCGGGCTGCCGTTCTCCGTCTCTGTGGTGGTGGAGGTTGGGAGGATGAAAAAATTGGTGGTTCGGCTGGGTGTTTTTTATGAATTGGGATGAGTTTGTTTTGCGAGGACTGAACGTTTGTTATGAGATTAGGTGCTGCTGTATTAAACTGGATTTAACATTTTTCGTCTTTTCGAGATATTACGTTTTACTGTTTATGCAGAACACTACTGTTTCAGAGAAACATTTGTATCGCGTGGAAATGAATCAAGAAAATTTAGTAAACGTAAGTTACTTTTTTCGTTAATACTTACATTAATTCGGATATAAAATATTGGCATTACATTACATTAAAGTATTTTAGAATAAAATAATAACTTGATGTATTCTATTTGACTTCCTTTAGTAATTCGACAACACTGATATTTTTAGGCAAATGAACATTACTCAAAAATATAAAAATTGCAAAAAAAGTGTTTCTTAACTCAAAAGTGAAAAAATTTTCTTTTTTCCCAATTCTCAAAAAAAGTATGAAAAAATTACTTTAGATACGCGAGAAATTTTTTTAGATCGTCTGTATCTTGGACGACCCTCAATTCCATCACAATGAACTCTTCACCCTCGATAAAAATCGCTCATTTTTTCACCTTATTGCACAATTTACCATATTTAAATATGCATAAGCGGATTTTTAATTTCGCCAAAGTTATTATAACTAAATTCATCTACCCTAAACTTATGTAACTGTTCAAAAATTTTATATGACTATTTATAGGTAGTTTTCTACCTTATAAATCATTAATGTGCCATTAAATGGCTATTTTTACAAATCTCTACCAAAAATACCTGTTTTCATCTTGGCATAACAATAAAAAAAATTAGAAATTTCTTTCTTTATTCTCCTAGATGCGTAATATATTATTAAATAGAATCATTTCTACCAAGGTATATGCAAGCCATTTTATTCTTAAGAGCTCCTCTGAGAAATAGCACTAAACAGCCAATAGAAAGCAAGATTTAATAAGACCATTCCTTCTTGTTCGTCCTAGTACCTCCTCAAGAAGAAATAAGTCTTTTTAAAGCTTTTTTCCCCATATACCTTCATTCATACAAGAGCCTTTAATAATTGAGTTTCAGTAAAAAATATGTGATGACAAATGCTTTATTTCTAATATTTGATTAAACTTTAAATAAAACCATCGGCATGAACTGAATAACTTATTTTTTTATTTAATAATTCCAATACGTAACCAACCTAATATGGATATATTATGTATACATAACACAATTTGAAAAAAAGATATTAAAATCACAAATTAATATTATGAAATCAATATCTTTTTGAAAAAACATTAGTATAAAAGAAAAATAATTTCAGCTCCATCCTATTATACAGTACAAGTATCGATCAAAAATAATCAATCAATCAAAATTAGTTCAAACAACACATCCAATCTCAACTCATGTTTTTATAGACCGCATCGCTATCAGAATAAATATTTTCCCGCCCCTATGTCCTTTCGTCAACTCATCGAGTCGCGCAAGACGAATGGCCGCGAAACCGATATTCATAAGCATTTAAATTACTTATTAAAATAGAATTGAGCGATATGAATAATTATGAATCCCCGCGCGGACTTCGAAGAACATATATAATATCAAAAGTAAAGTGAAAAAAGAATTAGGAAGTCGCGCAATTTAAATGTAAATTGAAATTTTAAAGCGAGAAAAAAGAAAGGAAGGTACGCGTACTCACGCGTATAATTTCCGACAACGCGCCAGCGATAGGTGCCGTCGTCGTCCCTCTGGTAGTTCAGAATCGAATATCTCGGCGGACCATCCACGCCGTTCACGAATCTGAATTTGTTGCCTGCTTCATCTGTGGAATAATTTTTTTTTTAACTTTTCCTGCTGAATCCATCTTGAAAAACAAATGTTCTTTTTTTAAATATAATAGTTGGGATACAATAAGAAAACTTTGATTATAAATTTTAATTAAGATAAACTTTTTCAATAAGTAACTTGCACCGCTTTAATCACCTTTAATAATCAAATCAAATTTTTCTTGCAAACAATATTTTTAATTAAAAGTTCAACAAGAAATTCATATCACACATCCCCAGTCAGTAATTACCACAACTACCCACGATTGATACAAAAACGCAAAAGATAACTTCCGCCACTATATCACCAATCTCCGCCAAACAAATTACACCCATCGCCTGAAAAACTTTTTCATTCAATCAACCCAAATAACAATTTCCCCCCCAAATCAATACACCCCCCCCAACCCCCCCCCCCCCCCCCCCCCCCAAATCAATTCCATCCCCAATTTCACGAACCTCTGAAAGAAACTTTCTCCAGATACTTGGTGAGATTGACGCCGTCGATGTGCCTCATAGCGTCGCACATGCCGCTGCCGTTCCCGCCGCACCTGTCCGCGTACATGTCGTGGAGGGCGTGAGCCACCGAGTAGACAGCGTCCCGCACAAAGTGGACGAACTTCTGCTGCTTGTAGCCGGTGTCGCGGGCGATTTTCCGCAGAGCCGACCACTCCTCGGAGCAGGCGACGCCGGTGCCGTTGCTCTGGAAGCCAAAAGAGCTGCTGGTGTCATATGCGGGTTTGTTTTGGGGAGAGGAGGCAAGAAGTTTGCCGCTGGAGAGTCGTGCGACTGATGTTGTTTGCGTGAGGGTAATAAGCGCGAGATAAGCTGCTGGCTGCGCTGTTTTTGGCGAATTCGGCCAGATGTTTACTTGGGACGTTTCGGGGTGCGGGGATGGGCTGTGTTTAGCACGTGTTGGTTTGTTGGGATTTGTTTGGGGAATTCGTGGTGCTGGAGTTTGTAGTTGATTGTTTTTTCGACGAAAATTGGATATTGTATTTACTGGAATGATAATAATTGAAGATGAAGTTTACACAAATACTCTTTTTCAATGAAAATAAACAAAAAAAGACAACTATTTTCATAAAATTAAGAATTAATAAAAACATTGGCGAACCTATTAATCAGTGGTCACTAATTGAGGGTCTGGAAACTAAAAGGGCACATAGACTGAATCCGGCGCATAAGTATTGTCCAACTCGATCAAATTTTAAAGTTGCTCAAATCTTAATTT
>JAPYZA010003021.1:0-25598 GCA_030522685.1 Eupelmus azureus | reverse complement strand
AAAAAAAAAAAAGGATGTCCGCGCGGGCGGGCGCTCGCGCGCTGCACCTCCCGCACTCTTCCTCAGGCGCGAGCCCCGGAGATGCTGCTGCTGCTGCTGAAACTGCGGCTCGGCCGAGCTGCTCCTCTGCTGGGCTCCGTCGAGCGCATCTCGGCTCCGCGCTCCGCGATCACTCGCGTCTACGTGCTGCGTGTGTGTATGCGTGTCTGCACCTCAGGGCTCTCCGCACAGACGCACTTCTTCCTTTATATATGTATGTATGTATGTATGTGTGTATAATGATGAGTGTGTGTGCGCGTGTGTGCACACACGGGTCCCTCACCAACACACGCGCACTGCTGCACGCACGGACACACAGACACCTGCGCGCTCGTTCGAAAAAAGAAACGACCGTTTCTCTCCCCCTGGCGCTCTCGCCGCTGAATTATACTACTATACGCCTCCTGCGCTTTTTTCGCACACACTCGCCACTCGCGCAAGCAGCTATACGAGAGGTTAGAATCCGCGCAACACGTAGCGCGGCGCGATCATTATTTTTTTTTTCTTTCTCCTATCTCCGCTCTCCTCTCTCTCTCTCTCTCTCTCTGTATGTATCACTGTGTCTCCTGCACGGAAGGTGGACAGAGCCAGACGAGACGCGACCGCATTCCACTACTCTCTCCCTCTGTCTCTCTTTCTCTCTCTCGCTCACGAACGCACGATTGTGTGTGCTCCCACACGCACGCCAGCAGCCGCATCGGCAAACGGACGTCGACTGAGCGCCGCGAAGGCAGCGAGCCGCGCACGCCGCGGGCCGAGGAAAACGAAAACGCGCAGCTAGCTACACAGAGAGGGAGGCGCGCCAGGCGCGACTCTTGATAGCGTGCGGCTCGTTCTGCGTTTGCCGCTCGGTCGAGCTAAGTATAGGCGTTTTTTTAAATCTTAACCGATGACTTTTTTTTTTTAATTTTTTGTGGGTTTTGGGTTTTGGGAAGGGTTGGCTTTCGGAGCGCAGGGGAGTTTTGAGCGAGCTTTTACAAGTTTGACGGAACGTTTTTGAAATCGGCCGAGACGCTATAGCGGCTGCAATTTATTTAAATACGCCCGAGCATTGGAAGACAGTCAAAACTTTCCGAGTCGGGCGCGTGGGTGTGACAATATTTCACTGCGGCTGACACGCGAATGCGTCACTCTGTGATACCGCCGACTCGCGCGACATGTTATTTTAGACCGTTTCGCGTAAATCTTCGATCGCTCTTGAGCCGATGCAGGATCGCATCGAATGAGCTCTAGAGATATCAGAGAACAGCGCGAGTAGTAAATGCAGAAGTGCCTTGAGGACGGGGCAAGAGTAGTGGGAGGAATGAGGATCGAGATGGCGGTGCGGATGCGGCGGGAGTTTTGAACTCGAATGCGCATCAGGTGGCTTGCCGACTGGCTGGAAAATGTTTTAGGATAGTAGTGTTTTTTCGAATTTTCCTGCATTTCTAGTTGATGATCTTTGGGGTGAATAATTCCATAGTCGCTTTTACACAAATTAAACGTAAAATATATTTTTTGTTTTTAGTAACATTCTTAAATTAATATCTTATATACACATTTAATACAGAACATCTGAATTCATCAACATTTCGATTGAGTCGCTGATTACACATAGATATTTCAATTATTGAGTAAAAAGCATTTGCAGTAATTCTTCAGGTGGATGGCTGAACAAACTGCTTGGATTTTGATAAAGATTTTTCGGCTCGTGACAAGAATCGTACAGTTGACGATAAATCGCGCCGATTATTTCGAAAGCCCTGCGCTGGGTGTTCGTTCGATGTGTGTTGCTTTGGAGGAGCGAAATTTGCGGTAACAGTAAAACGTCTGGCATCACGAGAAAAGCTTCCAGTTTATTCTGAAATTTAATGAATCATTGTATAATTTTTAGCTGTTTAAAATGTCAAATCTCATACAATTATGCGTTGCTTTCTTACAGTAAATTCTTTAATACTGAGTGGATCCATTCCTGGAATAGAAGATAATGGCCCTTGATCATGACCTTGCAAAATATTGTATATAGGGCCAAGATTCAAATGTGCAACCAAAGAACTAGCTTGCTCTGAAACTAGTGTATCAATCTGAGCATCTGATTGAGCCTTGAATAATAAAATTTAAGTTAGTTTTAATGATTAATAAATAGTATAAAATTAAGAAATAAAAATTGATGATTTAAATATACCTGTAATCTTTCTAATCTTTGATCCATGTATTCATACAGTGCTAAAGTAGAGTGAATTTGATGCATGCAATTTAAAAGATACACAGCCATATCAACAGTAGGAAGCCTGGAAGCTGTTTCATTAACTTCTTGTAATAGTGGATCAATGATGCAAGATACAATCTGTAATAAAAATTAAAATATAAAATTATGAATTACTGAAACAATGATCTAATGAAATTAACTCACCTGTAACATATCTTTTTCTCTATCTTCTGCTATACTTGCAACTGACAAAACTTCATTAAGAAGAGATAACAGTCTTGAAACTGAAGGTGCAGGTACTAAATCAGTACCAGGTGGTTCAGCTCTTTCTCCAAGTGCTATTCTAGTTTCTCTTTGAAGTCTGCTAACAAAGCTCTTTTCACTTAATTCTAACAGATCACCAAACATGTTATCCAAAACACTATCATGAATGACTGGTTTAAGAGTAGTCCGATAAAACCTTATTAATGTTGTTACCGAATATAATACTGTTGAAGGTGCTTCAACAGCCACAATATGTTCAATTCTAGACTTTAAGGGATGACATAAACCTTCAGTTATATTACTTAGAGCTTGTGATATTTGCTCAGACATTTCAGACTTATCACAGGTTTTGAGCAGTGTAAGGAGATTTTCTTTCTCCACTGGGATTGCTTGATGCAGCCAGGCAAGAATATCTCCTACATAACGCTTTGGATCATGCGCATGCATTTCTATGGGATTAGAATCACTGCCGTGACCTTTACCAAGAGTTAATGCATCAATAAATGAACTTACTAAGACTGATCGTCTAGCAGTACAATATTCATCAAGAATGTATTTAAAAAGTACTGGTCTTTCTTGCAATTTGCTCATTGCCTTAGTAAGAAGAGGAACTAATTCTTCATTTTCGATATGACGACACTGGGTTTGAGTCCAGCGATACAGTCTTTCAAGACCTGCTTCCTGAAGCAAGGTCATGCGTTGCATAATGTCTAGTGCTAAAGTTTGATGACCAGATTGCATTAAAATTCGACAATTTCCATGAATTTCCTATTAACAAAGGAAAAAAATAAGTTAATTCTTAATGCAATAAAAAATATATATAGTACAAATTTTTATTTAAGTTTACCTGAACTCGATTAATAACTACAAAAAATTCTTCAGTTATAGGTGCCTCTCGTGAAGTACCATGGAGAATGGTCATCTCATCAGCAGTAAGTTGAAATGTCTTTATAAAAGCAGATGCAACTTCTTGCTGCATTGATAGTTTCTCACTAAAAGTATAAAATAATAATACTATTGATCAATCTATGTCATTTTCAGTTAAAAAATCATCTTTATAATAATCATAAAATTAAACCTTTCATTTTGCAGTCTTGATGTCTGATCAATCAGTTGCATAGTGCGAGCTTTTGTATTTTGCAGTCTATCTGTCATATTTTGTACACATTCGCTCATCCCAACAACATCTCTATGCATATTGTCCAAAACATTCTTTACTTCTTTAAAGGCAGCTAAAAAGTCTTCGTTGATTGCCAAACTCCTTCTTTCTATTTTGCTACGAAGATTACGACGATCCTCTAATGTATTCTCTTTAAAGAACGTTGAAAGTTCTTTTAATGCTTCAAGAGTATCCTAAACAGAATATTTTATTTTATTATTATATCAAAACATTTTAACCATTTCATTTACATTATATTGTAAAAACAATTCACAGATTGTATGTATCTAGAAGACAACTGTTTATATAAAATTATAATCTTCCGTAGTTTCCTTTTATGTGTTTAGAATATTAGATTAAAATACCTTATCATTTTCAGGTCGCGATTCCAACAATTTGCTAACTCTCCTAGCAATAGGAGAAACCATCGGCTTGTCCGATCCACTTGATTGATTGGCCATTGTTATCTTATTAATATAATTATTAATAAACGTTAGTTAAATGCATAATAAAATAGAGGTATCTATAACCTAAAAATTTGACATCTTGAACTCCACAGCATCTTGGCACGCATCATCACTGCTGATACACAGCAGAAAACAGGTGGACCGCAGTAAGTATAGTGCAGTATTATTCCTGTTTCCTTGCGAGCATAACCTGCGTTTCGCAGTTTTGAAGACGTGTTCGATTGCACTGGTGTAGTGCTTTCCTGCATAAATGTTTACTTGCTCTTATATATCTATACGTATGTATTGTTGTACGTTGTGCAAAGCAGGAACAAATTCAAACATAAAAACCAATAAATCTGTCAAATTTAATTCATAAATCGGTATTTATTAATTAATTCAACTCTCGCTGAGCTTAAAAATTAAAGAAAAAACAACGAAAGCTTAGAATCTTTTTTATTTCAACCGGAAGCTCATCGCGCAATCAAAATGGCGTCAGCTGACTTTCGCCCTGTTTTCACAACCCTACCTAACCTACGCGCATCGACGCATTCCACACACTGATGAAGAGACCACTTTCTCTCTGTCTAGCAGACGCCATAAGGGATTCCCCTATGGGCTCGCACCATTATGTATCAGTGACTAATTGTTTTGACTGTAAAAATCCATTGTTCGCCTGTATCTATCGGTGACGCGTCTTTTCTCATGCGAGCGCTCGTGAGTTGTTGAAAAAATTTTAATTCTTGCCATATAACCGGCAGCTCGATCGTCAGTTGAACGAATGCTGAATTTGATTTAATTGCATTCTGTACTTGCAGTGGAACAAAGGCGCGTTTCTGAGGATTTTTAAAATCAAGAAGACTGCGACAATGTCGGCCGCTAACGCCGAGCTTTATAACAAAATTGAGACCTTTGTGTTCTTTGATTTGGAGACGACTGATTTGATCAAGGGTTCAAAGATGCCTAAAATTACTGAGCTGTCGATGGTTGCTGCAGATAGGAATTCCATTAGGTGTGACACCAGAAACAAGCTGGCTCTGCCAAGACTATTGCACAAATTGACTATACCAATCTGTCCGAGACAGCCTATTAATCCACAGGCATCCTTTGCTACCAGTAAGTAACTTTATAGTAGTAGAATGCTTATTTTTATTGTAGAAATTAAAAAATTAAATGTATCTAACTGTAAATCTCGATTGTTTGCAGATTTGTGGAATGATACCTTAGAACACTTAAAACCCTTCGATGATAGTACCTATGATATCATTATGCAATTTATCGAGAGATTGCCAGGTGTCATTTGCTTTGTAGCCCACAATGGAAATCGTTTTGATTATCCAGTATTTTTAGCAGAGCTTGATGCACTACAAAAGGTATATATTAATAATGTTGATCTGTAAATACTTGATGTGAGAGAAAAGCTATCTTTCTTTCAAAGGTTTTTCTGGATTTATTTTAAATATTCATTTGCTAGAAACTATATATTTTCAAATAATGATTTATTTAATTCTTTTTGTTTCATTGAATACCAATGTCTTCAGACTTTTCCAGATAGGATTTTATGTGTAGACACACTATTGGCCTTCCAAGAATTTTACAGTGATCTAAAATCAGCAATTCAAGAAGCAGTTCAAATTATTCCTGAAGGACGAGATGAGGTTGATGAGGAGGAGCTAACAATTAGAAACAATGAATTGGATAATTCTCTAGATGACCGTTGGAATGATTCCTTGTATTCAGTTCTAGACGAATTTGAAAAGGTTCAAACTAATGAAAAGACTAGCAGGAAACCTTCTAGATTATCTTGTGAAAACGGTAAGGATGTTCTTGATGCAATAACAAATAAAAATAGTAATCTAACAGACTGCAATTCCACTGGTGCAACGCCAAAAAGTAGTTCTAAATCAATGCAGGCAATCAATGAAAAAACACCAAAAAATCAAATTACTAGGACTACTTACACGCGTGCGGCTAATCGTAAAACTTTAAATGGCGCTAGAAAAAAATTAAACTTTGGCGATAGTAAACCAAAAAATTTTAAATTATCCACAGTTTACTTGCACATGGTAGGGTGCGAGCCTGAAAATCTTCATTGTGCAGAAGGTGATTGTATAAGTATGCTACGGTGTGTATGCCAAATGGGTTCTCACTTCGCAGAATGGGCAGACTGTAATGCAGTTTCGCTTAATCTGTTCAAGAAAGGAGTAAATGCTGCAAGATAATAATTTTCAAAATATTACAGCATGCATAAATCATCATATTTACAGTATACAAAGAAATCGAATTACTAGAATTTTGTAATGCCTGAGCTTTCTATCAGTTTTAAAAGATTAAAATATAAAGCTTAGTCGTGTTTTTAAAACTTATAATAAATTCAATGAAGCTTGGAAAAATGTCATAAAAGACTTTTTGTCAATATAATACTGTATAATTAATTTTTTAATTGAGCTTGAAAAAACATAAAAGACAATTAATAGTCTTTTATCTCTTTGTTACTAATTAGTTACTACTAATCTTTTAATATATAAATATATTTTTTAAAGTGGTTTTAAACATTAACTAGTCTAAAACTAAATCTTTTAAAATCTTGATTAAAATAGTAAATTATCAATGATATTTTATATCTAAAAGATTACATATACATATATATATATGATTATATTTGTGGAATGACTATTAAAGATACTTTGTAGAATACTTTATTATTTTTCTTGTAACTGAATTTTTTTTAAATATTTCTACATTTAATATTATAAAATGTACTAATAGAAACTTCTAAAATAAATCATATTAAATTGTTTTTATATTGAATAATATAATAGAATTAATCTTAAATGATAATGTAGCTAGAAAACGTTCCTCTAATGTTGTGATTTACAAATTTATGTGTTCTTTTGTAAGTTTTAAAGAAAATTGTTATATATCGTCCAAAAAAGACTTGACTTCATTAAATCTAGTTTTTCTCAAATTATTTTATAATATTGTAAATAATATTATATATCTATAATTTTTGGTTATTTTTAAATTATACTGAAATTGTGGAGAATAATGTTCTTAATTCTAGCATATAAGCATAGTATAACTGTTGCTTGTATCTATAAAAATAATTTTCAATACTATAAATAAGTGAAAAAATAAAATTTTTCTAATTTTTCTAATATATTTTTGTTTTATAAATTATACCTACACGTCCAAAATCCTTTTTAAATTGTTTGTTGTTTTGACCGATTAGTGACTATTCTGTGATGCTAAAATTAAAAATATTTTACATTATTGTGAAGTGCATTTGCATATAAGTACATGCCTCTTTCAACCAATTTTTGAAAAATGCATGAATGTCAATAAAATTATCAGTTGTTTAATTAACTAGAATCCGGACTTATTATTATAAATTACATTAAATTTAAAAATACAAAATTAGTCTTTCAGTTCTCATATTTATTCAACTTTTAAAAAATATATAGAAACGCATTTTAGAAATACATTCTTTGTATATTTAGTTGCTTATGTTTTTGGATGATTATCTATTTTCTTCTGTTGTTTTAATTGATTGCATTTCAATTTCAAATTCTCTTGAAATTTCCTCATACATTACTGCCAAATGTAAAACAACAAATAGTCCAATCACAAAGAATATACCATATTTATTTCTATCATATGATTGCCAGCAATAATCTCTCCAGTTCAATCCAAATGTTTTTCTCGATGATTTGTAACCAAAATACTGTAGTATCTTTGTAAACCAATTTCCTTTTAGGTCTTTAAATTCTTGTCTTTTTACTGAATAGATAGAGGTATATCAGTCATAATAATGTTGATTTCTTTGATTAAGTGATTAATTTTAATTAAAATCTAATTCAAAATTCTTTATTTCTTATGAGTCTATTTTTAGTAATTTTTTTTATGCCAGTTTTGATTACTAGCCATATTTCGTTTGACAACAAATGTATAAAACACCAGATTGTAACTTATTTTTCGATAAATTCAGTCTAATTATTGGAATTAACTATGGATCCAATTAATTAAATTTAAATTTAAATTTTATTTTTAATGATATAAAACCAACGAATCCTTACAAGTCCGTTTCTAGCGCTGGACTAATTTTTTTAGGAAAAAACTACACGTAGATGCTTCTTAAACGGCATCTTGTGGAGAACTGCTGTACTTTGTAAAAATGATTTTACTACAGTTATATTTGATAAATTGTAAAAAGTACATGTGTAACTTTTTATGAATCTTGACAAAAGATAACATAAATTTTTGTTAGAAAATTTAAATACAAAATATAAAAATTATTATTAAAATATTGAAAGTTTAAATATTTTTAAAAATATATATTTATTAAAAAAAATACAATGAACACTTTTATAATTAACTACTATATTAAACCAAATGCATTCAGAAAATATAATAGACCTATTATTAATAGGTAGTACTTAAATTGATCAAACCATTCCATACAATAATCAATAGTATCTAATCCAAATGGTTGTCTTGCTGGCCGGTAGCCGAGAAACTCTAAAATTTTTGTAAACCAGGTTCCTTTTAAGTCTTTGTATTCGTGCCGTTTCACTAAAATTAACATAGAAATAAAGTTAATAAAAGCATTATTTAATATTACGAATCTTAAAAATACAAGATTTGATTTTATAATTTTCTTTTTTTATATTAAATGATTAATAAGTATAAAAATCTTTCTAACATAAAATTACTTGACTTTCGATAAATTAAATTACTGATTTATTTAACCAGAAGTATAAAGATTTGTGTTTTACACTTACGAATGTGATAAGCTAAAACGTTCGGATCTCTGTTATATCTGCGCTCAATGTCGTTGATGACTCTATTTAATTGCTCTGTGTAATAATCAAATTCTCTGATTGACATTCCATCAAATAAATTGTGTTTTTCATTCCAAAAATATGGCAGCCTTTTATTTTCCAATGCTTCTTTTAGTGAAAGCAATCCCTTTTAAATAAATAAAAGTGCTATTATCTATATTGTAAGTAATTAAATCGAATATAGCAAAAATTCTTATGGATGAAATAAGTTTTTGTAGAGCAATACGTACCCTCATAAGTAATATAGTTTTTGAACAATTTAAAAAACGACTTCGATCTCTTCCATTATTTTTAAAAGAAGATAAAAAGTGGTAAAATATCGTCTCTATATAATAACTGGCTAATTTATCCCACCTCTTTGTATCGCGGAATTTCTATAATTAATCATATTAAGTTAATTAAATGCAACGATTAATATATTATAATTTCATTTTATTTGCTTACTTTCATCATTTTAATAGTGGACTTAACACGCCCATCTAACAGTTCTTTTTCCTGCTGATAAAAGCTAAGCCTCCAGAAGAAGTTGCGATCCTTTATACAGCTATCCAAAGGTTTGGGAATGAACATAATAGTGTTATTCTGAAAATATAAAAACGAAAGAATATACGACAATTCGTATTGAATAAAAAGAAATATATCATTTAGATAGGTTTAACATAAAAGGATATAAATACAAGTATCTTCGAGACAACAAAATATCTTTGTCCAAAGTGAGTGCGAATTTTATTATTCTTTTATTAAATGTGTACAAATTTATTTTTATATTCTTTTTTATCGTTTTATTGTGTTTTTAAATCTTTGTACTGATTAATGTACCACATTCTAGTCTAGAAGAAGGATTTTTAAAATATTTAATTTTTTTGTTAAAGAAACTCAATAAACAGTTTGTTTTTGTCGAAAATCATTGTACTTATATATTTCATTATACGATTGTTTTTTCAAGCAATTAAGTGTACTCAATAATACTAAATAAAATAGGACTATTCATGCAAATTGCAAATGTGATTTTTACCCTTTTTCAATCACTTCAAAATTCACGAAAGTGAAAATTGTTTTGAAATACTATAAGGTAATGGTATGTATAGCGATTCGTTAAAAAATCCCTAATAGAAGTATACAGAATTTAATAACAAAAATTAGCAGTTTGCTTGATTAGCCCCATTTTACGGTATTTTCAATATTACTGTTCCATTTAATGATCTGTATTCATTTCCGAGTGACCTAATTTCAAATTCCAAACAGGGAACAATGTCCACGAATATTTTGATTTTTCCATATATAATGGTGAGCGTACATGCGGGTCCAGTATCTCTGTACCTTATCTGCGGAAAAATATAAAAATATAAAAGTAATTCATAATTCATAATGATTGAGCGATATTGATCTTTAGTTCAGTTTAATTAATTATGTATTACTAATACATAGATGTATTTTATTCTAAATTTTTAAATAATTAACAAAGCCTTATGTAAATATAGCTTGTTACAAAATTGCTTACTTCTCTATCAGATTATGCACGAGTAAAAATATAGTTTACCTTGTATGTTCGTCCCTCAGCTCTTACAGAATAACTATTATCTTGTTTTTTGTAATTATTATCGAGAGCCGAAAGTAAAACTCCTCTCACCCATTTACGAAAATTGTAGGAATTTAATAGATTATAAGGAGAAATCCAATTATTTAGTTCGTTGCTGGAATTATTAGATAAAATAATAATATTTTCTTTTTGCATAAATAGCTAATTGTTATAAATAGTAATCAAAAAAAGTTTGAAAATAAATAAAGATTAGCACAGATTCAAGAATAAGCATAAAAGGAAAATGCTGCGTGCCTATAACACGTAGGGAACACCGAACTTTAACATGTAAACTGTTGTATCGACCGATTAGTAGTGCGCGATTTAGGAGAAATAGCGAAGCACACTAGAGATCGAATTGAAACGTCGGATCGGTGAAAAAGACGTGTTTGTCCGAAAGAATTATTTACTCAAACCGAAGGATTTATAACACAATGTTGTAAATAGAAATTAAGTGAAGAAGTGCAATACCTGTAATATTCTAAATTAGAATCGAATTGGCCTGATATTAGTTTCAATTTAGCAAAACCATGTTTATTGTGACTAGTATTTATCTGAAAATATAATTAAAAATATATAATAAAACTATCTATTTCGTATAATTTCATTTAATTTTAATACCGTACTTCTATTTTGTAGCTATCAGATATTGGTAAATCCATAACAAAATCTAAATCATATTCGTCCGGTTTATCATATTTTGTTCCTTTATAGTAGCTGCCACCGTAAACAATCCGCCGGAACAGTAATTTAAATAATTCATTTTCTTTCATCAATGGTAAAACTGTCTTATTAATGATCTGTAATTATAATTTTATGATATCATTTTGTTGTAAATTATTTTTAAAAAATATTTAACTAATACATATTTTTCATTAAATTAATAACAATAAAAAGTAAACTAATAATTTTGTCTGATAAGTAAAGTTAATTTACAAGAAATCAATATATATAGTATTACTTTAAGTGCTCTTTAAGTGCTTGCATATAAAATATATCGTTTCCATATAGCTATATAACTTTAGATATCTTACCGCATCTAAATGCTCATTACACATTCGTCGGTCCTCTTCTGATAAAGTTACATATTTACTCTCAATCTTTTGATAGACTGTGTCAGACGAATATCGGTCCAAGTTACGGTTTCTAGCCATGTTTCAATCAATAAAAGATTTGCAGTTAACCGGAATAAAAATCGATAATCGATGTAATATAAATTTTGCTTTGCATCGAATTCACTTTAACGCAGATGGACCCACTCTTGGTTTTAAGCGTTGAACTAACACTTTATATAGAAAGAAGCTACAAATATGGGTCTCCAGCGACATCTTATGGATAGCTGCTGTATTTACATATGATATAATTATTACAGTGAAAAATTTAAACAATTTTTTATAATACGTGATTCTATATATATGAAATAGATATATAATATAGAAAAATGTTAGAATATTCAATCGCTTTTAATTATTTATAAAAATACATATATCTTTTATGTTCAAGTTAAGAAAGGTCGAATGACAAAAAAGGAAGCAGTTTTCAAAATGGCTATTTGGAAATGAAATAATCAAAACATTGAAAAACAGTTCAAAGTTTCTTAAATTTTATTAAAAAATAAATTTGATTTAATATATATTTATAAATTTTTATAAATATATTGTACATTACAATTTGACTTTTTGTACACAAAATTTAATTCATATTATTTTTAATATACTTTCATTTACAAAATTATAAAATTTTATATTTCTTTGAAATATTATACAATTATTATTTAAGAATATTTATGGCTATCCAGTGTTTAGAAAATAAAGCATTTGTTTATGATATTATACATCTACTAGCAGTGTCTTCTTGTGCTGGTGTAATAGACAAATTTCCCATATCTTGTACAAGGCTTCCTAAAATTAGATTAGTTTATTGTTATGAGTAAAATGGATTTTCTAATAAGAAAGTATATTAAATAAGACTAAATATTATCCGATTTTTTAAATAATCTGAGAATAACAATAAAACTATATTTTTATTTTTACTAGACAAAAAAAAATTATAATTTTATTTTATTCTGTTTAAGTACTTTTCCAAAATCTAAATATTATTTTACTTACACTAAAAAAATGTTAGTACAACGATTACAATATCTTTGATGCAGTGTTTAGACATAACATAAACTACTTATTTTTTAACAAGCATCAAATATTTATACCGCAAAGAAAATCATTACGTTAATTTAACTTAAGACTTAAAATTCTTTATTTTGAAGTTTTTGAATTTTTTTAATTTTTCGGAGGTTTCATGTTTCAAACCAGTGCATTTCGAACGATAGTATTTCGTGCTGCTGATATACTCGTAGATGCAATAGTTGTATGAAAATTTTTTCAGTGTAACAATGTTATTTTCTAGTAAAATACAGTCATTACATTAAATACTTGTTATTGTTTTGAAAACATACAAATGCATACAAAAATTATATAATAAAATTTCAAAAGTTAGATTAATATTTCTACACAATTGCCTATTTTTTTATTATTATTTTTCTACTATTTACTGCTATCAAGAAATATTTAATACTTATACATACTTTATTTTTATAAAATTAATTTTCAATTACCTTTTCTTAGTTTACCACCTTCTTCAGCTCCTACTGAAATGTGAATTTAATACATGCTTAACCATAATAATAAGAATGTATTCAATTTTAATAATTTTAGCAGGTTTCTAGCTAGAAACTAACTAGAAACTTGCCTAGTCTTTAACTACTGATTCTAGCTAGTTATTAATAATTTAACGGATAAAATCCGTTAAGGTTCTACCAGAGTAGAATTTATAAGTATATTGAATAAAAAATTTTTTTTAAATATTGTATTAATATTTAAAAAGCAAAGATGAATGTGTAAAAACTATAATATATACTTACAAACTATATCTGCCAGAATAAATTTATCCGATTCTATTTTCCTATCAATTTCGGTTAAAATTCTTTGTAATCGATTAGCATTATTTTGAAGCTCAATCGGAGATATCTTTCCTAACAAATTATGCTTAGGATGCCAGTAATACGAAAGATGCTGTTTTTCAAGAGCTTCATTTAGTTTTTTCAATGCCTTTAAAATATGTCGTTTAAGATTAAAGCTTTATGAATAAAATTCAATAAAATACCCCTAGTAGAAATTTCCTCAATCAAATTGGCCAACTCTTTAAAAATAGGCTAGTGGATGTCTAATTCTTCATAGTCGGCCAACCGCTGCTCAAAAAATGGAGAAACTTTCTACCAGGGACTAGTATTGAGAATCAAATATACTTACAATCATAAATAAACATGTTTTTGGGGCTCTTGAAAATTGAATTATATCGTTTTTGTGCTTCTCCAGTTCGTGATAAAATATAGTTTCAATATAATAGCTTGCGATGCTTTTCCATCCCATAGTATCCCGGAATTTCTATAATTTACAATTTTTTTATTGTAACTTTTTATTTTACAAAATGTGATAGTTTATAAGCTCGCTTACTTTCATCATCCGTATGACGGGTTTTACGTCGCCTATTAAAATTTCTTTTTCACTTTCATAAAAACAGAGCCTCCACAAAATATTGTTATCCGGAGTGCTAGCATTCAAAGGTTTTGCCACGACCATCCAAGTTCGTCTCTAAAATCGATATTTTTTAATAAAAAACAGTTTTTAGTCTAGTTTTTATAAAAATTATTATTACATTTCCAACTGATTTGTATCCGTTCAAAGGAACTCCCTCAAATTCTAGGGCTGGAACAAGATCTACGTCGATTGTGGGTCCATTAGGTACTTTAATGATCATTGTGAAAGCTGGTCCACTTTTTTTGTGGCTTATCTATAAATCATAGAGAAACATTTTTTTATATAATATATGAGTTTGCTTATTACGTTTCAAAATAAATTTGAAATATGTTCTAAATATTTAAAAAGTTTCGAATTATTATAATGAAAAATAATATTGAAAAATAACATGAACATTTGAATTATTATTACTGTTCGTAATGATTTAGAATATAAATAAATTAATATTGGTCATCTTCGACAAACTATTGCGCAAACCTATTTATTCATAAAAGTAGAAGTGTTAATTTTTTTTTAAATTCTGTATAGTTTGTAAAAAATAATATGTACTTAACAAAGAAAATTAATTGAAGGGCCAGATAAAATAACAGTGCCCCTGAATTTATGCAATTACGGTTCAAATCTCGCGATTGCAACTGTAGTTAAAAATTTGTAAAAAAATCTTTTGTTAGCACAATATTTGAAGTAAGGAATTTATTTATTACTGTTTTATACATATATTTATGCAGATTTTCAAGGATTTTTATGGCACATATTTAGGAATACAGTTGAAGTACAGTTCGACTGCCTTGTGGCTAAGTGACTAAATTGCTTGTTTCCTCTACAGTTTTGTATATTTTCAAGAATTTTTATATTGTAAATACAAAAATACACTATTTTAAAGTGCAAGTGATCGTACACGTCTAGTTTTGCGCTAGCAAATGATTTTTAAAAAAATTTTTAAATACTGTTACGATTACGAGAACTGAGCAATGTTAAAAACAAGTCTGGTACTTATTAAACAACTTTTAAAATTATATGAAATATTTGCAATTTATATATTACCATATAAGTTTTTCCCTGGTATTCCATTATGTATCCTTGAGAAGTTTTTTGAAGTTCTTTAAAAGCATCCGTAAAAACTTTCTCCATCCAAGCGCGAAATTTATTTTGATCCAAATAGTTTTTATCGGTCAACCATTTAGACAATAATTTACTGCAAAAAATAAATATAAATATTTAATTTGAATTAAAGTAAGTCCTTAAGTCAACAATTTTAAAAACCTGTGTTCAATCCATTTTGGAGTCATATCACCATTTGTGTTTACTTTGATTTTTACAAAACCAAAATTATTATGGTTTGTGTCTATCTGCAAGGCATTACAAATTTACATCATTTGAAATAAGGATATGTTTTGTTTTATAATTAGTAATTTAAAAAATTTAAATAAAAATCTTACAGATATTTTTGTGTAACTTATTGGCAATTTAATGATAAAATCAAGATCAAATTCTTCTGCTTTACCGAATTTCGTTCCTTTATAATAACTTCCTGCATATAGAATCCTGTTATACATTAATGCAAAAAGTGCATCTTTTTTCATTAGTGGTATAAATTTTGCTTCTATCACCTATAGAAGAAATATTACAAATTTCTTAATTTTTAATAATTTATAAAACGATCGATAATTATTATCTTTAAATAAATTTACTTAGAATATAGATTTCTTCAATAACGCACATTTAATAATTAATAATGTTTTTAAATTGAATGATTAAAATTTAAACTCTCTATCTTATCAATATTATTTATCGCGAAACACTGCTTTAAACTTTTTATCAATAAAATTTTAATGTTGAAACAAAATACGATATTATAACTGCAGCTTACCGTTTTTAGATGCTGGTTATTGATGCTCCTCTCTTCCTCGTCAAGTGTCAGATACTTTTTGTTTATCATAGCAAAAACTGTATCATCGCGATATTTCCGGTCCCTATAATTTTGGGGTTCGCCCATTTTTTCTAACAATATTTCCTAAAATACTGCTTAAATAATCAGTCGTCTTAATTTATATAGCCTTTAAAAAAAACTTTTAAACGAGAAACCAAAGTTAATATTTATCCGCACTTAAACTAAAAAGAATCTGCGCAAAGACGTCGTCAGACTGGTTTTTCCAACCTCTCTCGCCGATTTCGAGCTTCTGACTGAGTCGAGAGCTGCGCTACGTGTATACGTGGTTATGGCAGTAGTTTTATTGGAAGTATACAGCATGCCTTTATATATTGTTGAGCGATATTGTAGCAGCTACAGTAAGAACGAGTGAATGGCATGCCTTATGTCTGCATTTTTATTATGAGTAGCAGAAAATATATTTATTCGAACGTGACGATTTGAGCGAGGTAGCGATAAATCGAACAAGCCCGGCATTTTAAGACGGGGGATTTTTTAAAATGGTTATATTCGGTGTGGATGTTGCATCAGCTACTATCGCGGGGAGTACGTGGCTTTTAGGAAGCTTTGCAGAAATAGTTTATTTCTTTTTTCAGCGGAAGTTCTGAATATTTTAACAGTAGTAATTTCTGATATTTTTGAAAATTTCCAGCTGGTCCATGAATGGCTTTTTGGAAGACTAAATACAGTTTTGTTTTTGTATTGGTTCAAACTTCCGCCCTTCTGGAAATTTTGCTCTTTATTCCTTCTAACGTGTTGTTTTGTAATTTTCTATTTATACCAAGACTTTCTAGAAGGGATAAGGAATGGAAAATGGTTTAAGATTTGTGTACTTTAAAGTTGGTGTTGAAGTGTTTCTTTATAATTTATAGTTACATATACAAAGTTTATGCAAAATGCTTATACTTGATTAAATAAAATATATCGAAAACATAGAAAAACTTTAAAAGTTAAATAACAATTACTATTTTAATTAGAAGTTTCTACTTTTTTTTAAATAAATTTGAAATTGAAAATTTTTTTAAAAAAAAGATGCAACTAAAAAAATTTTTTAACCAATTTTACACTTTATTTGAAAATACAATGTTACATATATTTATTATCACAATTGATTAAATCAACTAAAACTCAATTGGAATATTTGAATTATACAGTGAACAACGTATCTTTGAGAAACGACTTTATAGATATGGAGTTTGTAGAAACATAAAAAGAATAATTGTCCAGAAATGGACGAATAAAAATAAAAGTTAATGCAAAGATAAAGCATACTTAGTTTTAAACGTGATATTTCAGTAAAAACATGAGGATCAATTTCTTTTTTAAATTAAGAAAATTGATAAATAAATTAATAAGATTAAGATGAAAGAGGACTGTTATAAAGTTATATAAGTCGTAAAAAATAAATATTCCAAAAAATCTTACTCTGATTTTTTTCAATGCAAATAACGTATACATGAAATCTAAAGTGAAACAACAGATTAAGAAATTAATTTAGATAGATTAAAGGAATTTTTTAATACCCTTTATCAAATCATTTCGGGAGTAATCTTTCTCTCATCACAACTTATAACATGATGTGGTTCGTGAATTGATAAAAAGATGGTCACATTTAAATCTCTACCTTCTACCTACTATCTTCTTTTAATATAATAGATTCTAAAAAAAAACTGCAAACTAATTTGCATTGTTTAAGTTTGTTCTCATTTTGCGTTAAAAGAAATTCTTACCATATAATGATGAATACAGCTATTTTCCTTACCCACATGAACTTACAAGGACAATTCCAACAGATGGAGACACTGTCATAACAAATTCGATTTCTAAACAAAAATTAATAGTTTTTATAATTTTATGTTTCTGCTCAATTTATCCAATTTAAATATTTATTTTTGTTTTAAGACTTTTACTTTTATTATTGATCTTGAATTTACTATAAGTGTTGGGTTCTGGCAATAATTCTCGCGTGGTTTTGTTTTGATTCTCTCACAATGATTGTTGATTATGTTAAAGATTTGTTAAATTATTTACACTGAAATTTTAAATATCAATTACCTAGTTTTACAAGATAGAAACAATAAAAGTTACATAAAATGAAAACAAATTTCATTTTTTATGTGGACATAAATAAATCATCACAACAAACGACATTATTAACTTCACGAAATTACGACAAAGTAATTTACAACGATCACGCCAATGCTATCCAATAAATTATACAAAGCAATCAAACTCGTCACCCACAAAAATCCCACCTCCAATCAACAATTCACTCTTCCGCGCCGTCCAACAATAAACCTCCAGACCTGAAAGTCGCCGATTTTCTCTTCTGGCTGTGGCGCTCGCACGAGCCTCGCGAAATAAAAAGGAAAATCGTTTTCGCGAGAAACGAAAACGGCGCGCGCGTTTGAAATTCGAAAGAAGTCATACGTGTTCTGGAACGGGACGCGCTGGCCGCGCGCGTATATACGTGAACGACTTTCCGAAGTGCCATAAACGCCTGGCTTTCACCTGAGAGCGCGCGTTTGAGCCTCCGGGCGACGCGGAATCATCTCCTTCTACCGATCCGCCGCCGATCTTTTTTCCCGTCCGCTTCAGGAGAGTTGCTTTCTTGTGGTTTTTTTTGCTGGATGAGGTGGATTGGTTTTTCGAGGTTTTCTGAACTGGATTTTGGGCTTTGTTGTTGTGGGATAGTTGTGTGATATTTGATCCAATGGATGATAGACTAATTATTTATTAATATTGTATATTATTTAAAATTCAACGTGGCTTTACTAAAATGAAAATTTAACGCAAAATCATATGCAAGTATAATTCTGCGTCGTAAAAATGTTTCTGTTTTCACTGTTTAAACGAGATGAAATTAACCAAAGTGGAGCATGACTTATTCAAGGAAAATTAGAGAAATTCTAATACAACGCACGCCCGGGACCAACTAATTTTCACCGCCGGCTGAATTTTGATAAAAAATCCTTAATACTCCCGTGCATTGTATACCCAATTATCCGGTAACCCTGTTTTCTTTCGGACTCGGCTTTTTGACGCACGATAGCGAATATTTAAATCATCCGCTGTTGAATTTTTGCGTCTCGCGGACTGTTATTACATTAGGTATATCCGCGATGCCGGAAAAAGTATCGCAAGAAGAAGATTTCTTCGTGAGTTGTCTATTGGGATGATTATAATTGGATGTCTAATAGCCGTAATTGCGACCGCGAAAGGGGCAATTTCGAACTGGACGACAGAAATTGTAGTAAGGTCAGTCAGTTGCATCAGCGCAAAAGTTAAAAATACTCGTGTCTAATCTGAGAAAACAATAATTAAAGAATTTATTATCCGATCAAAAAGGCTATAACGGCTTTTCTATTAAAAACGATAACCATTTTGTCGTGTCTTTTTTCACTTACTCTTGTCTGTGATAAATATCAAACAACGTACTATCTTATTATTTTTAAACACGTAAACAGCATCGATAAAACCACCATTCAACAAAACTCCAACGAAACCAGAAAAAAACTTATCAGCGCTCAGGCTCTTTCAAAGCCTTTACACTCTCTCGATGCTGGATCTTTAATCGATCCATCGATCTAAGAAGAGGAGTAGCCGGACGGCTCAAAAGAGAGCGACGATAAATAGATCGAGATACAGCGAGCCAAGGAGCGAGCGAAGAAGAAAGTGTTGATCGCGGCGAGAATGCCAACTCGTCCATGGAGTCCAAGAGGATACAGGAAGAGGCTAACGATGTCGATGACGTGCCTGCCCCCAGGGGGTCGTATACGCGAGCTACGATTAAACGTTACGCGGTAGAAAGATTTTTCTTTGTTGACGGCCGGCTATTGTTGTTTTTGGGCTGAGTGGAGTGAGTTTTGGCCAGGGTCTGGTTTTAATTTCAGAGGTCGTTGAAGTGGTTTGGTTGCTGGGACAGTGGGGAGAGTGAAATTGTTTTAAGATGTGAAGCTAGTAGTTGACGCGAATGTTTTAAAACTTGGACGAAGTTGAAAAAAATGTAGTTTACGGGTATAAGAGTGATTAGCGTGATTGTGCATAATTCTGTTTATGTAAGAAGAAACACGCTCTTAAGATAATCGAGACGCGTCTTACTAGAGCCGATATGCATCTACTTACACGTATAAATAGTGGTGCTACCCACGTTAATGTTAAGCAATGTATTTCGCACATAACTAATTATTTGCGACGTTGTGTGAAAAATTTATTTTTTAGCCTGAGAGCAATCTTGAAGATAAAGTTAGCAACTTGCAAAATACATCCGTTATTGTGATTCCGAATGCAATAGTGAATTTAACAGGAATCTTGCAATAACTGAATTTTGTTTCTTTAATTAAAAAGCTTGATACAATTATTAGGTTTTCAAACATTTTACGATTTGAAGACTTCAACTAGCAAAGATAATTCACATACACAATTTTTAACTTTTAATTACCGATAGCAACAAAATTTTCAAAATAAACCCTCGCTCAGTATTAGAGCGTTCAAAGTCCAAGTATATTTTTACATGCTCTTGCAAAAATAAATTAGTATTGCTAACCGATGTTAAATTCTAAAGAACAAAATGTAATTTCACATAAAAAAAGACTTGAATGAAAAATAACCAAAAGAGAAAACAATTTGCCATATTTTCGAAAACACCAATTTTTTCTTTTCGTAAAAAAGGTTTTTTCGCCAAACGAAACCAACCACTTCTAGCACAAAGCCTTTCACCACTCCAACTCAACAAAGAACAATTTCAAACAAACCATCTTCCTCAAACCATCCCCATCACGCAAAACAACCAGCTCCTAACCCTCACAAAACCCACCTCCGCCGAAGCCTCTAAAAATCCCAACCTCCCACACGTCGCTCCCATCTCTCCTCGCCTCCCCCCCGTCCTTACACTATTACCTGGCTCGAGAGCGGCGGCTAGCGGCGCCGCCGCCGCCGCTACCGCTCGCGCGCCTTCACCGGGGGGGGCAACGGCAGTCAGTCTCCGACCGCGAGGCAGCCAGCACTGCTCTCCGCACACTCTCAAAACCACACGCATACATATCCCGTTGCGCGCTTTCTTATTCCTCCTTGCGCGTATACACGCGCATACGCGAACATCTGTTGAGCTCAGTGTCCCTCTCCTGTGTATGTGATCGTCCGTGCCAGTGTGATCGAGGCATGCCGTGAGTGCCGAGGGATAGATCTAGACCTGTGCGCGATCGATCGATCGAGGATTTTTCGTGAAGCTGTGCGTGTTGTGCATCAGTGGATTCGAGAAGGAGCGAGCATAAGAGAGGAGGAGGGAGTAAAGGAGGCTCACGCATCGAGGCAGGCACCGGGATTCTGGCTGAGGATTGCCATCACGAATGGTTAACGTGAGTGCAGGATCTGTTGGTTTATGCGAGAGAGTTTGACAGCCGTGTAGCCAGCTGAGGTTGATGGAGGCGCGCCGGTTTTAGCGCTCCCGACGAGCCTTTGTCTGAATTTGTCGATGTATGAATGATTTTTGAGGGAGTTTTTTCGGTTTATTTGAAAATGTATGGCGAGGCTTTGTCGTGAAAAATGGCGGTGATAGCTCGGGTAATAATATAGTTCGAGGACAAATGAGGAGAAAATGGTTTTTACGATAAGTGACTTTGAGTATGTAATGGCTATCTCCAATAATATAATTAGTACGATATGCGCAGGTACACAATAGCGCAATAAATTCCAAGGCTCCACGATAACGCCTTCGAACCCTCTTTTTAAAAAAGTATCCATGTTTCGATTTCCCCTACGTCCTCCCCCGTATAGAAGACACCCAATTTATCCACAGTCCATAAAAAAAAACTTTCATTCAAGCAAAATGCCTTCACATCCCCCTCCTCCTTTACTAAATAATTTATACTAATCCAACCGTTCATATGCAATTCAAAGCGCGGCCCGATCGATTATGCATGCAAAATATCATCTGGCGCGCAGAAAAATGGAACTCGTTTCGCGCGCGCGCGCGCCAAGAAAAAGGCAGCGCCGTATCCGAATCGAGCTCTCCGGCGAGAGCCGATTGCAGGCCGCGCGAAAATCGCAATGAACTTTCACGTGGAAACTTTATATGGCGGCTAATAAACGCGCTCTCGTAACGTCTTATGCCGATGTGTATGGATTATTACGCTTTGGTTGCGAAAAAAAGCGCGTTCACGCTCCAAAACGCGCCGATTTGCGGGAAAGGCGCGCGCTTTTATGCGCGACATTATGAAACGAGCCTACGCGCATGCCTGAATTAGCCGTTTATCGAGCGGCTATTTTTTTCAGAGTGCTGCATCTCTGCGTTTTGTATACGTGATGTAAATAGCGGGATTCTCCGGTTTATTTCTAGATCGGCATTTGGCATCGCTCGTGTTGATTAATGAACAGAAAATTTATTGGCTTGAGTAGTATTCTATTTTCTCTAATTAACATGTCACGCGTATTTCCAAGATTCCATTGACACTCAGGTATATAGCGTGAGAGAGAAGAAGCAGCGGGCGTGTCTATGTAATTCTCGCAACCGATGAGTTTTTTTTCTCCTTGTCTGGGTATACACACGAAAAGGATCGACGACCCGCAGCGGCTTATCGGGTTACACGGGCGATTTCGAATTTCTGTGCCGGGCCTACCTTTCTTTCGGGAAAGAAAGTGAAGGCTGGTCTCAAAACAAGCGAGCCGTCTTTCGATTTATGTGTTTTTTCTTTTTTGCTTTCTTTGTGATTTATGCAATTTGTTAACGATACTTATGCAATGTAGATGGAATTCCTAATATTGCATGGTTATGCGTTACCTATTATATTTCATTAATATTAATTAAATACTGTCTGCGCAAACAATAAACGTAATCGAATTAGTTTTCAATACACATGCACTGTTTCATCGGTTATAAATTACCATCACCCCACATCCTCATTTTCACACTCCCAACCACACCAGCCACCCCGACCTCTAATTTCCCATCATTAACCCAGCAGTAGGTCCAGCCCGACTCAGCCTCCCATCAACGCCGTCAATCACCTGAATTAATAACCGGCCCGGCAGCCAATTTCCCAAGCTCCCACGTAACAAAAGACAAACAGCCGCGCGTGGGCGCCGTCATCAGCTAGCCTCCGCGTGTGCACATAGTCGCGCGCGTGGACAAAAAGGATCTCGTATAGTGAGTCATTGTCCCCGATGGCTGGCTCGTCCGCCTACCGGCGTACGCGAATTATAATGAAGCCGCCTGCGATTGCGATATTACGGAGGAGGCTTGATGTATGTGCGAGCTGGTAAAAAGCCCATTAAAGGCGCAGGAGGAGGATGGGATGGCTGAGGGATCGGTGTGGGATGGGAGTGGGTTAGAGTGCTGGGATTTGGTGAGTTTGTTGGACGGATGAGGCGTGAGGTATTTGTTGAAATTTGGTGAAGTTGTGATGTTGGGGTTTGAAAGCATGTTAAGTGGATGCTATCCTATAAGAGAATAGCGACGACATTTATTTATTGTAAATAAAAAATTTTACGGTATTTCGAAATTTTACATCTTCTATCTGAGTTCTCATCCAATCATTTCTTAAAATTTGTAGGTAACCGACCTATTAGTTCAAAAGAAAAGTTTGAATAACTCAAAAAATTTTGTTATCTACAATAAAGAAATTAGTATAGTATATAATTATCTATTCCGATGACATTTATTCACTGAAAAAAAATCCCAACGCGTTCATTGTATTTGAAAATTTATGTGTTACCATGGACATTTTTGATTTGTCATCGAAGATTCCTATATGCCGAGCGACAGTCACCCAAGAGGCGACATTTGTGCATCGTGACGTTTACAAAACGTTCCTATTAAGACATCGACACAAAATTGAAGCTCGACAAACCATGACTGGTCAATCAAATCGTCGTGAAAGCTTTACAGCTGCATTTATGCCATTAAACTCGGTACCATCACCGATGATGAATGTAACTAACAACGTTAATTAACAAAGGTCTATCCTATCCGAGCATCATGTAGTACTAAACTTGTAACCCCCTTAATTTTACTATACCCACGCGATCAAAACACAAACTCACACTTAACATCCATCCTCCACCATCAGACCTACTCCCAACCTTAAAACCTATCCTTTCTACCTCCTCCCAACCCCAGAAAAAAATCGTAATCCCCTGTCAATCAGCAAAAGCCGATAATAGAAAAGCCATCCTCTTCCGCGAGTGAGATCGGCCGCTCGTGCACACACTCACGCGACTACACGTCTCGTCGAAAGTCCCGCGGCCGACTCATCCGCGCGCTCGACCTCGAAACACAGAAAATGAGTAAGCCTCGCACCAGTCCGTATATATACGTACGTAAGCGCGTCGAGTACGCGCAGCGCGGTGAAAAATCGGCGCCGAGATCGGCATTTAGAGATCGCGCGGAGCTGTAGCTGGGTAGGATTATGAGTTTATGGATGGGTTTGCTGTTTTTGGGGATTTCGTGGGTGGCAGGTGAGTAATGTAGCGTTCTTTTTTGGAGTTGGGTGGGTTTGGAGAGATTTTGAGAGTTGCGTAATTTTTGGGATTTTGTTGAGTGTTGCGAAGTTTGTAGGATTATCTGGTGGCTTTCCTTGTTTGTCAATAAGTAATGGGTACAGTGGAAAGTATACTGAAGTGCGTTTTGAGTGCTGGTTAAATAAACGTTATAAAATATACGTGAACGCGAAAGAAAGTTTTATTTCAGATCAGAAGAGCTATCAAAAATCACTCGAACGCCACCTTTGATACTCGAAATTGTTTTTTAAATACTCTCCCAACACTTTAAATAGTCTATAATTACCACGAACAACTCGAGGCCTTCTTTTCTCTAACTCTTGCAAATGAGTTTATAAAGAGTAGCACGACGAAAAGTTACTGAAAGACGGACGAGCAAAAGACCGGCTGCACTGGAGGATTGCTTCGGCGCCTCGAGTGTGTATAGTTTTTAAGTTGAGAAAGGTTAAAGCGAGCCACGAGCGTTCGAGGAATTTTATTTTGACATACGACTTTTCCGTGCATTTATCTTATACAACGGACACGCGCCAACATATGTTTATATATTCGCCGCTTTTCTCTTTTTCCGATCGGACAAGCAGTACAGCGCTGTTAGCTCTTTTTAATTCTTCTTATCTCCTGGTGCATTATTTTGATTTAGTGGTTATTAAAAAATTCACGTTTTTACGACGGACACGCGCCGATAAACTTTTAATGCGCTGAAATTCACCGGGTCGCCAGTAAAAATGCTCTGTAAACAAATTATATATTCACGACTAACTATAACATCCACAAATTACAAAGCATAATCATTTTACAAACACAGCTACAAAGTATCCCAAATCAGCTTTCCGCTCACCACTTCACCAACCACTCCTCCCGACAACAAACCGTCACCGCGCCGAAAACCAGCCAGCCACCTTGAACCACATTCACCCAACCATGAAAAAAAGCCAGCGCAAAGACAAAAACAAAAAAAAACCAGCCCGTGCAACGCACTCGATTGCGCTCGGCATTTTCTCTCGCGTATATAGAAAGTCGCGGATCCCGATCTTTCTCTGTCCGCTTTTATTTCGCGCGCGCG
>JAPYZA010003020.1:0-17683 GCA_030522685.1 Eupelmus azureus | reverse complement strand
AGCGCCGCAGGTGCTCGGGGTAGTAACTAAAACTCAAGGGCTTGGGGTGGACCACTCGCGCTATCCGCTCTGCGCTTCTATTAGTATCTATCTTCGTTGACAATACAGCAGCGCATGTATAACACGGGCACGTGGGCCATCGCCGGAAAAACAAGTCGCCGTCGACGTATAGATCATCCTCTCTCTCTCTCTCTTCTCAAACCGCGCGCATAGAGCCAGAAGAGAGAGAGAGAGAGAGAGAGAGATTGGCTCTCTCCGCTGTGAGCGCGTATATAGCTAGCTTTGGGCTCTGTATCGCGCAGCGGGCGCGCTTAGCCTGTGCGCTCGTCGTCGCAGAGTGCGCAGTCAGCCAGCGCTGCTGCAAGAGAGCGCGAGGTGTCGGTGTGTGTGCGCGAGTATAGCGGCGGCCGCGCGCTCGCCTATATCCACAGCCAGAGAGAGTCGCGTTAGTGCAGCCGCGGAGGTTTGGCCGCGTGCATGCAGCAGCGAGGCGGAGCTAGCAGCCCAGCAGCAACGGAATCGTCGTCGTCCTGACGCAGCAGCAGCGAGCGAGCGAGCCAGAAAAAGCAAGAAGCGAGCTCTCCGGGGAGCCGATGGACGGGGCCGAGTGCCGGCTGATCAGCGACGCCTGCGTGTCTATGCGCGTGTGCTTCGACTCGCTCTGCTTCTCGTCGCCGCAGCAGCGGCTCGCCGACGAGGAGGACGAGCACAACCACAACAACAACACTAGCATCAGCGGCGCAGGCGGCGCCAGTCAGCAGCTGCAGCAGCAGCCGCCTCAGCGCGAGATGGCGGCGGCTAGCACGGCCGTAGCAGCGGCGGCAGCGGCAGCAGCCGTCATCGACAGCAACAGCAACAACCTGCAGGAGCTGCTGAGGTCGCGGGAGGAGCGGATAGCGGAGCTGGAGTCCCAGCTGAGGCAGCGCGACGCCGAGATCCAGGAGCTGCGCAGCCACCTCGACAAGTTCCTGAGCGTGCTGCCCTTCAAGTCGCCCCTCACCCCGACCAAGCCCAGGCCCCGCAAGCACCGCGCCCAGGGTATCAGCGCGGAGCCGCCCAGGCAGGAGCTCTCGCTCGCCCCCCTCGTCCAAGTCGAGAAGACTGACAGGTTGGTGTCTCCCTCTCTCTTACTTACTAACTCTCTCTCTCCTCTCTCTCTTTCTAGTCTCTCTCTCTCTCTCTATATAAGCCCGAGCTCACACACACATACTACACAAGCAAGGCCCCACCACCAGACGGCCACGTGCCTCCGCGCGCCGGTGATCTACCACGCGCGCGCTTGCGCTCGATTTTTGCAGTTTCATTTTTGATGTCTCGCGCGCGCGCACATTTTGTTTTCCTTTTCTTTTCCTCTATATACACTCCGCTCCAAGAGCTCCACAAGCGCGCTCGCTCGCTCGGGATGGACGTGCCGGCTATTTTCGTGCCGGAGCGCGCGGGCATTGTGCGCGTGTGTGACGCGCGCGCGCAACCAGCCTATTACCATTATCAATGCGCGCGTGACCGAGTTTCAGATCGCTGTGAATAGCTCGAATTTCGCGCGCGCTTCCTTTGGGCTTTTCTTGCCAGTTGAGAGAGCTGACGATAACGAGCGGACGATTGGCTGTGTATACGTGCGCTGGCTGATGCCTTGGGATACGTGCGGGGGAGCAGCCGGCCGCTGGCGGCTGCTAACCTGTTGATTCTGAGACGTCACTTTTCGCGTTGACTTTTTTTTCCTCTGGTTGGTTAGTTTGCCGCCACGGTTTTCGTTTTATTTTTGGATGGTACTGTAAGTGTTAGATATCGGACTTTATAGGAGATCTCGATGGCCTTGGCCTTTGATTTTTCGGCGGGATTTCGCTGGTGCGAGCGCGCCGGCGAGATTCGGAAGCTTAAATGTCTCGCGGCTACTATAATTGATAAAATCTCTTGGAAATTGAGTGGCGCTTAATCACTCTCGAGCCGATAAGAATCGTCTAATTTTTGTCAAGTGTACGTACACGCGGTTTAACGGTCTTTTCTATACACGGTTTTTCTGTGAATATAATTTTTCCACGCGTTACTCGCCGATGATTCATTAAACTAAACTAAATAAGACATAAACATGTTTTTACTATTTGGCGTATTGGAACTTTACTAGTATTGCCGTGTGAGGCGTGGAAATTGAAATGTTTTTAATGAAACTTTATTAAACGATTTCAAAACGGATTTTTAATCTTTTTTTCCTCTGGAATAAATTAATGGAGTGAGTTGCACTGCTCTAAGGCATCTAGAATCGGTTTTAAGTGGTCTGGGTCTAGCTCGCGTTGAAGCATATCCATTTATACGGACACTTTCTAAAAATATCATATTTGGATACCTACTATATTAAAGCATGTTTCTCGGATATTATCTTAAAAAAACATTTGTTTTCATCAGGATAATTAAACTTTTGGGCAATCTAAATCGACGGAATAGTTGTAGAGTTAAATAAAAAGCGAGTATTTTGATTTACACACGAGTATAAACGCCGTTACTATATTAACTTTGATCATCAGTCAAAGTCGTTTTCCGGTTATAAAAACGCTGTTAAAAGTAACATTAGAGATATTCCGTAAATATAGCGACTCGCTTCTATAAATAGTAATTTTACGATAACGCGTATATATAATTTAACTGTTCCCCCGGCTGAATTCATGAAATAGACTAGCGCACACATAAAATTCTAACGTCAAACATTCACACATCTCTGGCATTCTAAAAAGCGTCGATAATTGTTAGCCGGCCGAGGCGAAGCCAGAAAATCCGTCGTGTTTGTGAAAAATTCGGGGAAGCAGAATTGCGCAATCGTTGTTTTATAAAATTAACAGCCTCCACTTTTATCACGATTTTGTAACAACTACAACAGCTGTCTAAAACCATTAGAACTTCGCGGTGATAACTATTTTGGAGTAACAACGCACGGAGAATAAATTTTCCATTATTATATAATGAAATCATGGACGGTAAAAGTTACATTGCTTATGACAATGAATGTGTTATTATTTGAAAATTTCCAAACGGGTTTTATTTTAGTGATAATAAAAATAATGAGAAATAAGTGAAAAATATTTTTACAACTTGAGAAAATAGCTGCAATCGCTTTTTACATGCATTTAGTAAAAATAAATAGAAACATCGTAAACAAATCTTTTTTTTCTTCAGTCTGAATAAATATTGAATAACATGTAAAAAGATATAGCTAAGTACACAATAATAAAAGCGGCGTGTAGACATAAGAAGCAGATTCCTACCTTATCACGCTTCATTTTTAGCATTTACTATAGAAAGTAATTAATTTTATATTAATTCTAGCTTTGACAGTTGTTATCTCAATACATCATTCTCGTTTAATGCCCACTTTAATTATTGTTTATTTTGTTTTATTAAAATTATAATTGCATATTTCTATATAAGTAAACCGAAATGCAGTCTCTCTGTTTTATAGCTTATGATGTACATAAATAAAGTAAGCCATTTCATTTTTAAGTACAAACATGCTACTGTAATCAATTAATTACTGGGTTTAACTATATAGTTTTGGCTAATAAATCTTCAGCTCATTGGCGATATGTATCTGAAGTTGTAAATACCTTATGCAACAAAGTAAAATTTTTTTTATCAGCAAATTTATCTTCGTAATACTCAATTCATCATTGTACTCCGAGCCTGCGAATTAATAATATCTTTTATGATTTAAATGTTCAACAATAGGCATTTTCAACATTAAAAGAAGTCGAAGTTTTCGCAAAAAACATTTTAATGTTAAAAGACGAAGGCACATAATTTTATCAGCAATCTAAGGTTAAGCGGCGCTTATTGTCATGCAAATCCATAAAAGCCGCTTCTCTACAATATTGACAGTTTTGTAAAATGGATGCACCGCGCGCGCACGTGATGTAATCGGACACATATTTACCGTGATTTTGTCGGATGACTAACGACAAACGTTTACTCCTAGTATCGTATATATACGTAGGTACTGCTGTGCTTATCGCGCTGCAATCAAAAGTAGATAAGTGCAGCAATCTATATTTTTTTGTCGACGCTCGCGCCCGCGCGCGCCATTGGCGGGGCTTTCGAATTTCAAATGATACTTAACAAGAGTATAATAAAGTGGATATAAGTTGGCCATAAATCGAGAGATTCGCTTGAGCCGATCATCTTGGCACATTATCACTTCGGGGAAGGTATCTTGAGCGTGCGTGCTTACGACTTAATGTTGCTGATGATCAACAGCGAGTTTTGCTTAAATTAGATTAAAAATTTCCTGAATTTTGATGTATTTTTGAAAAATTGGGTTTATTTGTTAATAATTATTTAGAAATATAACACTCTAGCTAGAATAAGAAGCTAGTAGTAATTTATTTTTTTTCTATAATGAATTTATAATATAAAACATAAAAATAAAGTGTAGGATGTAAGTACACTTTTACGTCTACCTATTATAATACACTTTTTTACATTAATGTTAAAAAATTATTTCGTACTGTAAGTGCAAAACAGAATATGTTTACGTCAAAAAGTAATTCGTAAATGTGTTCCTTACATTAATCCTACGTGGAATATAACTAGCTTCGTTGAAATCGTACATTTTATTGTTCAGCCAGCATAGCCTTACTATTAACTGATATGACTGCAATAATGCTTATTCGAAAGATATGAATTTTTAGACAGTTGCATAATAGCAGGTTGACTGTTACGCATTTTATAAAAATTACGTTAAGTATTTCTACACAAGTTGATTTTTGTAAACTCATTGCTTTTTAATGATATGAATTATCTTTTATTAGTAATTATTTCCATATTTACAAATATTGTTTACCGCCTTGTACTAAAATAGAATTAAAAGTGCAAGCGAAAGTTTGCAAATTAAAAAAAAAACTTGCATTAAGATAAACTCATTATTATACAGTTCAGAAACCTTATCTCGTAAATATTCCACTATACTTTTTCGATTCAGAAGGAAACAGGAAACATATTAAGCAACAAAGTTCTATTTCTGCTTTCAATAATAAAGATAATTTATATTACTCTAAATCTGCACCGGGTAAATCTTTCTTCGAGCTACTAAATTTGCAATGAGAAAATAGAAGAACTGAAACTGCAATCAATTCATTCGTTATTCGTTTTACTCTTTGTCTATATATATTTTACAAAATATTTATTAGTTAATTATTTAATGTGCATACTCAAAAATGTAAAATTTATGAGTACAAATTGTAAGTATATAATATGTGGGCAGATATACATATATATGTGTATAATCTTATTTTAGATCTCTTAAATAAGTTTTCGAAATTTTATAGTGAAATAAATTATATTCCTGCATCATTAATTAAAATATTTTTCTAATTATTTATTTATAGTTGTATAAGGCAGCTCAAGATGCTTAGAGTTCTTATTAAAAATTTTATTATTTATTTATTTTTTAATCAATCTTTGATTTACCTATTTAAATATCCTATACAGGCAAAAATCAATGAATATTTACAAGGATGTAAAAGATGCATAAATTTAATATTTTTCATGAAATATTCATTATTCGCTTCTATTTTCTGAACATTTTATACAATAGATTATTTTTAAAAGAATTCGTTCTTGTTCAATTATAAAGGGTTAATTTGTTAGTTAACGATAATACTGATTACTTTAAACATACATAAAACGTGACTGCAACTTATCGGTAAACGGTTTATGCGAAGCCTTGAATTCTTTAAATATTCTTATATGCATATGAGTCATTCCAAATTAAATCGTTTCAACCTTGATTTTTCCGATTTTACCTCCATTTTTAATGCCATGTAGTAATAAGAAAAATGCATTTTTAATGTTATTGCTTTCTCAATTTTTAAGAACAAATTTATTTTATAATCATTTGGCACAATATAAAAATTTTTTTATTAAAAGTATTATTTTTAGAATTTCTCAAGTATATTTTTAGACTGGATATGGAATTTATTACGTGTAAAATAGGTAGTTTGTAGTAGTATCATGAAAACAAAAAATTACGTAGACTCAGCAGAAATGTATCCATTTTTGTCTAAAAAATGTAAAAATATGGCGCAAATGTGACTTGTATATTTTTTTCGTAAGGGACTTAGTACACGGTTAATGAGTTAAATAAAGAGCAAAGCGAAACTCAAGAGCGGATATTGTAAGCAAACACGTGGTCGTAAAAACAAACAGAATCTGCTCATTTGGCTTTATATGTTTCTATTGTTGAATCCATTGAAAAAAGTAAATTTATGATACCAATATTATTTTATATTTCTGGTTATTTTTATCTGCATTTTAATTTGTAAAAAAATTAGATTTTTATTAGGATGTGGATAAAACCGAGCTGCAAAAGTTCTATTGGTGTTAAACAACGCAAATTAACTTAGTTTTTAGCGTTAGGCACGGAAAATTTTAGTGAATCGGTTCGCAGATCGTAATTCATTTTCTTACAGTCTTTTCCTGACAACCTTTGAATATTTACTCCTTTAATAACGCTTATAAATAAACGCTTATAAACCTGCTTTTCTTTAACAACACCTATTGTATTCACGACTCTTATTATTTACTAATTATAAGTCCAACTTGATTGAAAATAAAACTGGCCAATACATACGATAAAAATATTCAAAAGACGATATCTAAAATCCCCACTTCTTCATTACAACTCCACCCTTCCGCCAACATCTCTTCATTCATCTCTAAAACCCCACCAGCTCCCTCAACAAATCACGCCACCACTCACCTACATACCCACCCACCAAAAAACCCACCCGCGGCCAACTTTTAAACCCCAGCCAAATACTTTTCACTCGATCAACTCACATCTCCCTACACACAGCCGCACAATCCCCGCCTATAGAATCCATCCTCGCAGCGTCAATTACGCGCACCCAGCGGCATCATAACCGCCCGTAATCGGATTAGTCCACAATCTCTGGCTCGCGCTCGAATGCAAATGCACTGCTCTGAAGACATTGGGAATATTTACGGAAAGCCGGCGCGAGAGAGAGAGAGACCTTGGCGGTCGAAGTCCTCTCCTCGCGAGAAGCAAATTGTACATTATATAGTAGGCGGTCGTCGCGCATTTACGTGTGTATATATACGTGCGCTCTCGAGGAGAGCACAGAGGAGACGGCGACGAGTCGGTAGCGAGCCGGAACTATATATACGTGTGTGTATTTGGATTCTATGTAACACAAGGCCACGGCGGCGGCGGCCGCCTCGGAAACGCGCTCTGGAAGTTTCACTGGAATATATATCACGCGGCGCGCGCGCGCGCGCGCGAGTCCCTATTTTTAATATCGGCCGTCGTTAATTCCAGTTTTTTCCTCGCGCTCGGCGCCTCCTCTAATCGAGAGAGCTGCGTCGCGCGCGGTATATGCATATAGGTGCGCTCTTCTCGCGCTCGCGCTTATTTTAACGAGCGCGCTTGCACTGTCTTTTGTGCCAATTTACTTATGTAAAGAGCGCCGCGCTCGCGCTGCATTCCTCGGCATATCAGAAATAACAATACTCCTAAACCGATCCGCGCAAACAAGCGCGCTCAAATCCGCGCTAACAGCGTAGAAAATCGTTTTATCTAATCTGACGAGCCTCGCCCCCCTCCCTCCTTGTCTAGTCAGCCTAACCCGACGATAAAAAGCGTACCTGCATATACACAAGCGCGGGGGCTGCGCGCGCGATCTAAAAAAAGATCGGCATTTTAATTCGTAATCGATCCTCTCTCGAGAGCGTTAATAAAAAAAAAAATGAGAATCAGCAGAGGAGCTGGGAAGGGGGAGGGGAAACCGGTTCGCGGCTCGGGCATTGTTTGTTTATGACGTTATCGTGGCGAGAGCGCGCGTGCATTTCCCTGCTGGCTCTCTCTCGGCGGCGTCGGCAGCGCCGTGTAATTCAGCTATTTCTGGCCGCGACCCTAAAGCCTTCGCGCGATATGCCGCGACAAATCCAACTCCTTCGCCTATACTCGCGCCTGAGAGAGAGAGAGAGAGCGGGTATATCCGGTCGCGTAGCGATGATGCTGGGATTTTTTTTTTCGTTGGGTGAGGAGGGGGGGGGTGTATCAGGTGTTTTTCGATAAGGAAGAGGAGAGCTGGCGCGCATTTTACTTCCGTCGAGCGCGACGTGTAATCGGATCGCGTAATAATAATAAGGTTATCGCGACGAGTGTGCGGAGATTTTATAGAAGTGGTGCTTTGTAGAGCGGCGTTTTTCTACATGTAACGATGAGTGGTAAAAATATTGTAGGCAACGAGTGGGGGGGAGGGGGGAGTAGAATTTCATCGGAGTTGAGGATTTTTATTGGTGCATCAACCGCGGCTATTAATAGAGGGATTAGCGAATTCTATTGTGATTCTATTTTAATGTCTTATTTTTGTAAGCGTTTGAGAAGATGACATAATCGGCGTCGTTTATACTGGTTTTTCGTTGAGTAATGAAAAGAATGGTTATTGTCGGTGCTTAATTGCAGGGATGATTATCAGGAAATCCCGGCGAGTGGAATAGGCCAGTACGAATCGAGACCAGCTTTCCTCTTACGTATATACACTTCATTTGCGTTATCAATAAGAGAGACCACCTTGCAGGCTAAATTGATATGTGCCATTGACTGGCCATTGATATTGTTTTCGCGTCGGCTGTTCCTGTTCGCCGCAAATAAACAATTATAATTTGATTTCGTGGTGAATTCGTTAATTCACTTAAACCCTGACACCTGTGCAAATGATTTTATTATTGTTGTTGTTATTATAATTATTATTATTATTATTATTGATTGGTTTTGTTTGGGCTGAGTTTTTAGTTATGCGCAATGCTTATGCGGAAGGTAAAAATAAACTACTTTAATTGTACTCTATTATTTTCGATTTGAATTAATTATTTACTCAAATGAAAGAATAATCGTAAAGAAAGAATATATCACTTCAATTTTTATAATAAATAAATTCAAATGTAGTATATGAAAAATATGGATAGACTCTTATATTTTTTTTTGAATTGTTCGCATATCATGAATTTAAACACATTGAAAAATAAACATTTTTTACACATAATGACCCGTACACTTTGGTTATTATATTATATAACCCTATTACCGCTGTCGCTTTACAGCAACGTTAAAATTTATCTTATTCTCACGCGATGTTTTTGCAAGAGTGAATTAATTTTATTTTTTTTTTAATTTCATTTCGTTTATTGGTTTATTTTAAATTATACTAGTAATGTTTTTACATTTTCACTCAAAAGCATAGGTAATCTTGCACGCAAACTTGAAATCTTGCTTGTTTTTTAAATGCTTTGGTAAATTAAAAATTAATAAGATTTTCCACTAAATACAAATTTAATTCATAGAATTTTAAAAGCTAAAATGTTTTTTGTGCATCATACTCACGTAATCTCACATAATCTGTAGAAGTAATCTAGTGCAAATCTAGTAAAAATATTATAATTCTAGAAAAAATAATACGAATGAAGAGACAAGAACAAAGTGCAGAATGTGCAAGACAATACCTATATGTTGCTTTACAGGTTCAAATGACAATATTCAGATTTGTATTAACCTTCGCATACAAGAATAGAAGTGACTCTCGTTTACGCTACATGATACGATAATGTTTTTTATTGTTGATTTTTGAGTGTCTAGATAAATACTTTTCTATGTTATTTAATTTTTGTAAATTTAATTATTCGTATATTTAAAGACACCGGAAATATGTAGGAATAAAATTTGTTTTAATTTTAATCTTTACGATTTATTAATTAAATATTGACTAAGTTGAAGTTATTAAAATCGGCAAATAAACTGTAAATTATTTTTCTTAATCCATGTACTGTACTTAAAGTTGTGATTTTAATTATTTAATCAACCCTAAAGTTTATCGTGGACAAAGAATATCAAAGCAGTTTAACTATATAATTGAATCCAATGGAATTGGAGACAATCTAATTTTCTTTCATAGTGATTTTTACACTTTATTAAACCTTCAGCTCGATAAAAGAAAACTTTAATTAAATGAAAATATAATTATTTTATTAATTATTAGGATTTGATATTTTATTAACAGTTCAAGTATAGTTTAAATTTATTCAGTGAAATTAATTTACTTAATAACATAATAATATCAATGACATAGGTAAAATTTGTTATACGTATAGTATAACAAATGTACTTTGAATATGGAAAAATTTCCATTTCTATATAGGTATATACCTAATATTGAGATGAAATATAAATAAATTTTTATATGTGTATTTAATGAAAAGATCCATATTTAATCAGATAATTCGTAATTATAATAAAGTCAAAAGTGATTGATGTTCTAGCAAATCAGATTTAATAAAAGACGTCATTATTTATAAATTTTTAATCTTTAAGAGTTTTTATTTTTTAATTTTAAATTTTAATCGTTAATCGTTTTTAACAGCTTTTAAATATTTATTAACTAATAAAAAAAAAAGATATATACCTATAATCTAATTTAGATATTAATTTATATAGCACTTCTTAGGTTAAATATTCACTTGGTTTTTTTTCGTAGCTATATTATCGTTGAATCTTCAATAATTTCAATTATATCTAATTATTTATTTTTATACATACAACTTACTATTGATTGAGCTAAATTGAGAATCATTCAATAATAAAATCTGTCTACAAGAGCAATGTAAATTATTACGAAATGCAAAGTTCTTAATTAAATAGACGTAATAGTTTCTTTTTAATCCCCAAATTTATGGGCCTCGGCAAGATTTAAATATTTATCTTTTTTATCACTCATTACTTAACTAAAATATCCTTATCATCTCAAAGATACTCAATTTTGAATCAATGAAAATAGCACTGTGTAATAGATAAATATAAACAGTGATAAGCAATAATTTATCGGCAAATTCCTCGCCGCTAACAATTCCAGCATCATAAACAAAACCGTTCGGCAATGTTCGCAGAACACCTCCGTGAGCGCCAAGACAGTCAATAATCGTAAAAATCCTTCCGCAAAATGGCAAGAATCACACTGCCGGCGACGTATATAAATCCACAGCCGCGCGCTCGTCTTCAGCGAGTGGCGCCAGAGGTTTCATCTGAAATCGCGCGTGCTGCACCGTCATTTCTCCGCCTCTCTCGGCCACTGCCCAAAGCCGTCAACAATCGTCGACGAGCCCGTCGCGCTCGCTAAAACACATATACGCATACACCCACGAATATACCCGTATCAAAGCCCTCTCCTAATCCTAAAACCGGATTCTGATTTATTTACGCCGTCGCTCAATCGGCCTCCCTCGCCAAAAGACACTGCGCGGGGGGGATCGGCTTTAATTTGCTTTCATGCCCAAGAAAAAATATACTCTCCGAGGCGTATCTGCCGCCAGGCGCATAACGTTTCTGGCAGCGTTTAACGCATCTGTCTCTCTCTCTCATCCGCGATCGACCTTCAACCTCCCAAAGTTCCCGGTGCCATCTCCGGCCACCTGGTATCGTTTTTCCCTCCGCGCTCGTAAAAGCCATACGCACGATCACAAAGCACACACGTCTACACACTATACACACGTCAGGGAACAACGGCTTTTCCGGGTGCGTCGCGCGTTTTTTCTCTCTCACAGCGTATAGAGAGAGAAAAGACGCGCGCGTGCATTATGCTTTGCTCTCTCGGTGCGATAATCGTCTCCTCTCTTTCTCTGCATGCATGCGCGAGAGAGCGCGAGGTTCATCGCGGGTGAGATCAGCCGCCTTATCGCGCGCTCCGGCTTCTTCTCTCCCGAGGCTCTCTCGCTCGCGTATATATAGCGCGTGAACGCGATGTTTGCGCGCGCTCTTTATCGCCTGTAGGGCCTTGGGCTCTGTCTCTCTCTCTCTCTCCCCCGCAGACACCTGTAGTACTTATATATGCGCTGCTCCTCGCGTATACTTACTTGCAGCAGTCGCTCTCCTCGCTTTTCATCGGCGCGACTCTCCGATGGCTAATCAGAGCGAGAGCGTGTTGTATATATATATGTATGTATGCGAGAGTGTGCGAGAGAAAGAGAGAGAGAAGCGAAGGAGGTCAAAAGGCCCCAGCGCACGATCGGCGCGTCGCGGCGAGTCTCTCTCTGGTCGTCGTTGGAGAATTCCGGCGGGAGGAGATACACACATATATACGCGCCCGAGAGCATATAGCGCGAGAGGAGAGCGAGAGACCGAGAGAGATCGTCCCTTTCTATTTCTTTCTGCGAGCGCGCGCTGACGTCACGTATAATTACTTCTTTCATTCTCTTTGTGCCCGCGCGCGCGCGCGCAAGCGGCAGAAGCGTCATATATACATACACACACGCACGTCTCCGCTCTCTCTCTCTCTGTATGTCCTCGGGTCCACGATAGAGAGAGAGAGAGAGAGACTCGCTCGCTGTATATGTGTAAGCGCATAACGTGTGAGTGCCCGAGGAGAGCGCGCTAGTCGTCGTCGTCGTCGTCGTCGACTGGCTCCTCTCCGCGAGCCGCGCGCGCGCGCGCTGCTTATCTCGACGCCGCTAAAAATAGCCCCTGTCACGGCCAACAGCGATATTTTAAAAAGTTAAAGCCACAGTGTGGTACCACCGCGCGCGCGCGCGCGCCCGCCGAGTAACGAGTTCCCCCCACCGAGCGGAGCAGACACCGCCGCCCGGCCACTTTGTTCGCCAGCAGCGGCCTCGCGAGCGCCGACGTCCACGATTTTCTATGCTTTTCTGCTCGGTTTTAGAGTCGAGAAGGCTCTGACAGGCTGGCGCCACCTAGCGGCCTTAAGGGAGAGGAGCTGGCCAGGTGCTCGGTAATGTCGCGAGCGATTCTGCTGCAGTCGATCGGTATGGATGCGAGTGGGTGGATGTAGGTGTGGGCGAGATTGGTGGTATGGCTCGAGGATGGAGGTGTTGGCCGGTGGATGACAGAGGGCCGCAGCGGCGGGTTGGTTTGTTTTGATTTTGTGGGTGTTGATTTTTTTATGAAATTACGGCGGATGCGTGAGAATGTGATTGGGATGTTGAAATATTCGTGGTTTTTAAAAGTAGATTTTTTCGTTTCACTTCTTTGTGATCTGGCATGAAAATATTTTATTAATTAAAATAAGGTTTTTAACCTTTAGAGGACCAGAAAGCCAGTATACTGGCTCAACCCATGTTCGACACTTTACCCATGATGAATCCACGGTATGAGATAGCTTTTTCATGGGTTTTCTATGGGGGATAGAGCAGCTCAAATCCCGGCCCTCTAAAGGTTAATGTTTCTTGCAATCAAACTTTTATCACGTGCTTAGAAATTTAAAGAAACTGGTCTAAATCGTGTTAAACTTCTTACGACACAATCAATATCCACTTTATATGAATACTGTAAAATTATTATTATTAATATTATATAGTTATTTATAATTTTAAGTATTTGTTCATTTTTAATATCATTCAATTTTTATTTGTCAATTTAATTAATATATATCAATGGACAAATAATGTTGACAGTTTTTTTTACAAGCAAATAAATAAAAAAAATTTTAAACAAATATATAATACTTATTACATTATTTGCTGAATGTAATGCTGTAAATTTTTATAATCTAAGTACTTGATCATTGAATCTTAAGATATCTTACAATTTAAACTAAATGTACTTAAATAAGTTTAACTAACCTAAATGATAAATGTTGTTATATTATTTGAAATCAAATTTTTATTACTAAAATATTAATTGTTACAACTAAAATAACTATATAATATTATAACAAGTTTATAATAATTGTTCATAGTCTTATCTGTCTAGCTATAATTACTTTTGTAGCTCTTGTTGAATTTAAACTTAATACAAGATTAAATTCCTGAATAATGAGTATTTTATATAGCCTGATTATTATTATCTTAATATCTCAACATTCTTTTACCTATAATTATACCTATGACAATGTATAAAATGCTCGGAATAAAAAAGTAAAATACAAATATTTTTTTTATTGAAGTGATTATTTCTACATACATTCGTAATTATGACAATGAAAAATAGTAAAAAAATTAAACAGTTAGTAGGTTAATATTTTTCAATATAGTTATTATATATAATAATATTAAAAATTATCAACAAATGATATATTAAATACGATGGCTTTTACCAAAAATGAAATAGATTTATTGTTATTTATTAGTTATAGTGATAGATAGATAGATAGATTATTCATTTATTGCACAGCTCAGTACAAACAAAAACAAATACATTTCATATAGTAAATTTCATATAGTACAATTCTATATAGTACAATGATATCAATTTCTAATAATATTTTTATACGTGTAATCATGTGATATAAACAAGGTTGATAATTTGTGATAAGCTATACATGTGCTATATTTGTAATGCGGAATGTGTGATAAAATTTTTCTATCTATCTATAACTAACTAACTATCTATTTATGAACTTCTCTTTATGAAAGTGGTGTGCATATACATTTTTATTCACACACTTTATGTAAAATACGAACCTGAATTTTCACAGTTCACTATAATGAAAATCATTACTTTCAAATTTTAGTAACCGCAATACAAATCACTATTCTAATTCAAAATAATAATTTTATATATCGCGTACAAATAATATACTATCTGTTACTTAACCCTGAATTCCCCAGTTCTTAAATAAAGAAACCCATGAAAAAAGGCAGCAGGAAAACAAGCCTGTACTTATCACATGTCGAAACATTTTAAGGCGTATCAATTCGGTTTCACGCCTGGAGCATGTCTATCAGCAAGCGTACATAAGCAATCCCAATTATTAGCACGGGATATCCGCTGCTGGAAGCATATCGCCCAGCACTTGGCAAAAATAGCGTGCAATATGCAAGGCTCTTGCACAAAAGTAACGATTTTTTTCTCGGCTACAATGAGTTCAGAGATGATACATCGTGCCTGTGATCTCTCGTTGCTCGGTTGCGCGTCTGCACACGTGCTTTCCTCTTTTGCACAATGCACCTGTCAGTGGATATTGCGAGATAGCCGTGCGTCGTGTAATGCAATTCAGGCTTTTTGCAGCTGTTTGTCGAAAAGATATGTACTCACGAGGTAAAGATATAGAAAGTGTCGGGTGCGCGTTCGCTGAATAAGACTTGATTCTTCGCTGATGCACTTGCGTTTACTGAAAGATTAAATTTTTCTTTTATTTTTATAGTATATTTTTATAGTAAAATTAAATAGTTCAAATTTGTAAATAAATATTAATTAGTTGAATGCTTTGCTATTTGATTCGAATATATCCTTTAAAGTAAAAACCATTTATAAAATATCCATGACCGAGCTTTGTTTCCAAAATAACTTTGCCTTTGATTAAATTTTCTAAATTAAATCGCACTAATTTTATATTTTATTTATTGTTACAATTTGAAGTACGTTTATTATAACCATAAAAATGCGTACAGGTGTGTGTAGTGCGCGTGATGTCCCAGTTGTATATAAAAGTATGCGATTGTTAAGAGTAACGAATAATGTAATTTTTAGAACAGAAAAATTACGTTGAACTTTAATTAGAATAAACCTTATAATATTCAACATAATTAACTTTTATTAAGCCTTATCGTTTAAAGTGCTCGTATAGAAGTAACTAAATTGATTTTTTTTAAATCAATTAAAATAACACTTTGATACAGCAATTATTAAAGTGAACAAAATTTTACGGGTTTTCTTTTTTCCTTAAATAAATATTCTATTCTACTCTAGTCTACTTTTTCGTTTTTGTAGGTTCTATAAATTCTGTGAATTGTTGTTTAAATTCATCTGCAAGATATTCGTATAAAAGATCCGACACTTCAAATAGCATCTAAGTTAATAGAATTAAATATTAAATAGCTTTCAAATTATTATTTCCAATTAAATAGTACGTCTCAAATAATTTGGTAAAATTGTTTATGGAAGCTATTTTAAAGGTTTCTACTCTGGTGCAAAATTCTGCAGGACATTTATTTTAATAATTTAAAAATTAAAAGTAATTGTTTGGATAAAATGAATTTCAGAAAAAAAAAATTATTTTTCATAAGAAATTCATTAAATATGATAAAATATGTACAAAAAAAATAAAAATAAAACGGAAAAAGAATGACAGAATTTTTTTTTAGTTTCATGAATACTTTATTTTTTGAATGCATTTAAGCTTTCATAGTTATCAATACTGCTTCTTAAAGAGTGGAAAAAAAACTTGTCAATTTAATTTTTCTTGAAAGTAAAGATTTTTTAGCGCCCCTTATTGTTATGTATCATCATTTTATCAAAGTTGCATTAGCAATTATAATGCGTTTCAGTCTTTAACCCGATGAGTTATGAGTAAGGTTAGCTTAATCAGGTTTTTAAATATACGTCATGCTACTTAGTCCTTTCTTTTACTTAGAACAGGTTTAGTCTAGGAATAAATTATGCAGTGTTTTGTATTTGCAAATGAACTTGTTTCCTGCAATCGTTACATTTGATGGTGTCCTGAATTTTCATTAAAAATTACAATAGTATTGTCAAAAATTTGTATGATGAAAACTTCAAAGTAATCACTATTACATACGAAAATAGTATACAACGTAGAGGATAAAACAATGAATCGTAACAATTTTCAAGAATGTGTATTAATTTTATTTTTTAAAGATTAGACGAGGAACCTAGCAAATTTTTTTTTAAATGTTTGTTTTATTGTTCTTTGGAACTATGATGCTGAAGTTATAATAATACAAAATCATAATTATAATAATATCGTGCTAACAGATCTTTTAAATATTCGATTAAAAACATTTAGTTAGTATATAATATTTAAGATAGTAGTAAATTTAAAATACATTTCAACATTGTATGATACGTAATTCATAAATGGAAATTTTTAAAATGAAAAAACTAATGAGTTATTTGAAAATCGTGACCTATAAGTATGTCATACCATCGAGGAAATTCACATTAATCCAAATAGGAAAGCCCAAAAGGTTTCCTTATTTTCTTAATGTGCACAGATTATTATTATAATCTGTGCACGTTTTGATTAGTGTTTTGGACATTTTGAAAATAGCAAACAGCAAAAATACTATATTGTTCAGTAGTTGAAAAGTATGGGTCTGACTGTTACTTAGACAGTTAATATTAGACAATTGCAAATTATTTGAAATATTTCTAAAGAAAATTTTATGAGTAAAATTAACATTAAATACTAAAATATAGTAACAGGTTAGTTATGATAATATAAAAATGGTATAATAGTTATTGTTTAAAAATTTATATTTTAGACAATTCAAGTTTTTGATCGCTTATTATTTAATACTAAAATAATTTGAAAGAATAGTTTTAGTCAAAAAGCTAATTTTTCAAAAAGAGTATTATTGTTTTTTTTTACGAAAAAGACTGCTCGACCTTCAAAGAAAGAGAAGGTAAGTTAGCGGAGACATATCGCTAAATATATGTAAGGCTGTACTATTTTGCTTGAACAAGTCAGTGTCAGTCTGTCATGATCTCTGACAAATACTATTTCACTTTAGCCAGAAACAACATTTTCACACATTAGCTCGTCGTATATAAAATATAGTTATCCAATTATATTAACCAACTGCTTTTATCTTAAATTAAAGATTCTCTAAATACGAAAATTTCCATTGGTAAATCGACATTTACATATTCATGAGAATTAAATCTTCGAAAATTTCTGTGACTTCTGTGCTCCGAAGAAAATTAGAAAGTTCC
>JAPYZA010003019.1:0-18268 GCA_030522685.1 Eupelmus azureus | reverse complement strand
GGGGGGGGGTGTGGGAGGTGGGGGGAGTTTGGTGGTGGCTGCGAGGGTGATGATGAATGGAGAGTAAATGATTTTTTGACGGATGATGGTTCTTATGTGCAACAGATGATTTAAAGGGAGCGAGTTAATGGGTTAGAATACGCGGTTTGAGATGTTTATGGTTGGCCAAAAAGTGCCTTGCGTGGTCGTTTTTACTTTTTTGTTTGACTTATTTTTTGATTTGGCTATAAAATCAGCGATTCCAACACAAAAACATTTAACCGTATTCGTAACCCTACTACGTAGGAAGTCACATTCAAAACGTACGCAGGATTAGCATAAAAATCATGAGCTGCAAGATTACATATTCGATCAAAATCGGGCAACATATTCCTATCCGACTGCGTAAAAGTAACAGCAATAATCGTGCCTTTATCAATAATTCAAAGTCTACCACACCACAAAAAATGCTGCCTCAATATCAATGTCAAAAGCGCGCAGTCATCCAATGGCCAGGAATCGACGCCCAGATATGCAAAAATTTAAAAGCAGAAGCCAAGCAAAGCGAGCGAGCCAGAAAAAGAAAAGGAAACAAGATGCGTGACAGTAGGCAGTTCGCTTAGTCAACGATTACGGACACTTTGCAAGTGGCTCGTACCGAGAGCTTCCAGGTGCAGCAGAGCGCCGAGACTACTTACGTCGCGCACCTTCCTTCTTTTTTCTTTCTCTTCCAGAACGAACCTCGACGCACGCACACGAAGAAAGCGTGGCGCGCTTATATGTATAATACACCGAGACCTTTTCGTAGCTCAGCGTACGATAAACGAGGCGTATTTACGTTTGCTCGTGTGTACGCGAGCTGCAAGCGCGGCGCGTTACGTAATCAGTCGAAATTGCATCCTAGCGCGCGAGCCGGAAAAAATGAAGCGGTGTATGTGTGTTTTGTATACATATTTGTATGTGCTAGGGAGAGAGAAAGAGAGGAGAGCGGAGTTGGGAAGTGAAACATCCGAGCACGGGGAACTTGTTAGGTATAGGCCGGAATTACTGTAATTTACTGTATAGGGGTTCTGTTTGTGTATTATTTGAGAGGGGGTGGCGGGAAGGGGTAATAATAGAGTTTAATGGAATTTGGTAAACAGAAGGAGAACAGCTTTACTGGCGAGGACATAGTGCAAGCGTGTATGGTCCGGGTGCGTGTTTGTTTATTCATGACTAGTTTTTTACCTTTATTGAAATCAGGGTTGACTGCGTTATTTAATATATGTTTGTAGTATTGGAAATTCTAAATGATAACGATGATCCACGTTCCTGGTAGAAATTTTACTAAAAATACCTACTTTTTGGCCTCTTCCTATCTTAAAAACCATTAATTGGTCATTAATTGATCATTAAATAACATCATTTCTACCAAAACGAATAGACACTTGTTTTCCAACTCTCCACTGTCTACCTACAAAATGTCTGCTAATCCTGACATTCGATCCTCACTGCTGCCACCAACTGACGATCAACCCGCCAACGTTAAAAATCATTACCGCAAGTCTCCACCCTTCCACTCCTCCCAAAAAGCTACCTCGCATCAAAGGCCAACTACACCGAAGCGCAGATGAAAAAAAAAAGAACAACGACCCAACGCACCTTGCCGTCGAACAAGACAAAGCGAGCTTTCGTTGAGGCCTCCCCACTCCTCGGTCCGGCGTTTAAAAATGCAGCTGCACCGCGGCTACTCGCCACTTATAGATATATCACGTGGCGCGAGGCCTGGGACATGTGCGCTTCATCGCACGCGGCCATCCCGAGATTGAAGTTTGGCGTGCCGTGCTTCTTTTTTTATTCCTCTCCTCGACTTCTTCCTCTTCTTCTTCGAGCTAAGCGAGCGGCGACGGGAACTGGATTGTATTTCAGCGCCGGGGATATTCGGCTCGCTCGGCGAGAGAGAGACTCTATTTCGCTCGCTCGCTCGCGCACGCATGCGTTCTTTGGCCTTTTATAGGCGTATCTTAGGCGCGAGCCTTGTCTTCGGATTTCAAAGGAATGTCGCCTGGCAGAAGAACTTCGCGAGCGGATCCTATATACGTGACACCCATGACTGACTGGGATCGAGGGGGTTTTTGTCAAGTGGGTTCCTGGTTGTGGGAAGTATTTCTGTTTGGGGTTACGCGGCTGAAAAAGAGTTGAAAAATCGAATGGCTGGGAATTTGTTATGGTACTTTATAAGGGGTTAGAGTTTTAGGTCACGCGCATCGCTCGCCCTTTTACGGTAGTTTCAGCAATTAGTAACTGTTATAGTATCGTACTAAAAGAAACTTTATGGCTGGAGCATACCTGATTCCAAAGACATAATTCTACATTCCAGTTTAAAAAAGACTCTGTCACTCCAAGCTTTTCTCCTCGATACCCTTTCGACATTCTTCAATCGCCGCTATACCTTTTGCTCGCGCTCGCTAAGCGAAACTTCACGGCTGTTTTCTCGGCCACTTCAATCCTGAGCGCGATCCAGGGAAAAAAGTGAACCGGAGATCCGCATACGCGCGTCGCGCTCTAAAGCTACGCTATGTGGGGGCGTGATAAAATGCGTAATGATGATTTAGAGCCTGCCGTGTGCGGATAGGGTAGCGCGAATGTGCGAGAACAGCTGAGATTTAATAGTCCGCGAAAAACGTGAGCGCGCAAAACTATTTGTTCCGAAACGAATCAAAGAGATGCGATTAAATTGGAATTCGATCGGCGATGCTCAATTTTACATTTAAATTGAATTTTCGGTTCGTTCGGAAATTGATTATGGCGGAATCGGGCGATAGTTCAAATAGTTGAAAGTACATTTTCGGGGATAGTTCAAAAAGCGATTAGAATCGCCGTTCGTAAATCGAAGCTGCACTTCCAATCGAAGTAATCTGATGGTAAATGTTGCCACTTTTATCGTTAGCCTGAATTTGTTAGAAAATGGAAAAATGGCATAGAAAATGCACAAATTTCGTATCGGTCTAACTATAAGAAGTTAAAAACATATTAAAAAAAAGAACGTATTACATTCTAAATTCTATTATTTAACCACCCTTACTCATACAAATCGAATGAAATACCGCAAAGCCGCGAACGATTAACCTGATCATCATCCCCCAAATCGGTCATCTCGTAAAATTAATATCGTAAAAGCTGTTCACGGCCGAAGAAATTCTCGAGCGCGCTCGATTGCTGGCTTACGAAGTGGCAACCCTCCGCGCCGTGTACACGTTTAAATTAATTCGAACGCTGGCAATTTGAATGTATAATGCCTGTCGACGCGCAGACTAACCCCGGCTGATTTACTCAGCTACGTCAGGAGTCATCGATCCTGGAGAGAGCCGTTCGAGTGCAACGTATTTTTTGGCCTGCATGAGATGAGATCGGTTAGGTTCCCTTCTTTGGATCTCATTATTTATTAATGTTCTGAAAGATTAAAAATTTGTAATGTAAATCGTAGGGAAAGCAATTATATTAAATCAAACTACAAAATCAACCTGATAGAAACTTGGCTAGAAATTAGCTAGGATATTTCAGAATTGACTTCTTCTAGCATGGTTGGTATAATTTCTGGTTAAGCTTTTACCAGAGCAAACTAGAAAACTTCTGACCCTGCTCCCGATGGATTAAGTTTTTCATAAATATTCTTGTGCCAAATAAATGCCCTCGCTTAATTTACCTGTTAGACAACATCATTTCATATCCATTGGCCAGAAGCAACAAACACCTCATTATCGTATTCCATGTCTAACAAATTTAATTCTAATCCAGTTGTACCGCTGTGAACATATGTTCCGGTGCCTGGCGCGCTCCCGTCTAAAATAACCCTCCTTCACCCTGTCCGGGTTCACTACACTTCGCCTTCTTCGAACGGCCCGCACAGGAGCATCTGCTCCTTTAGCACGCGCGGGGCTTCGATGAAGTGATTTCGCGGCCACGCGCCTCTCCCTCCTCCTTAGCGTATGCACATTTTTTTTCTGTCTTCCTTCTACGGCTGCTGCTGCTGCCTGGGTCACTGAACGCAGCTGAAAAATTTAGTTAATTGCGGAGGTTCTGGGGGCTCTGGCTTGTTTGGAGCTGGGCTTTTTTGGTCCTATTTGGGCAGGGAATTTCGACATTTTTTCTGCTTTCATTCTTTTTGGGCTTTTGTTCGATGAAAGTTTATATTTTTTATTTAGATATTTGTAATGTTGTTTTTTTAGCATAATTTAGAATTTCGTTTTCTTTAAATTAAAAATACAAAATTACGAGAAACAACATTCATTTCAGTGAAAGAGAAATTAACTTTTTCAAGTTAAAAAATATCAACGTTTACATCGAAGTAGAACATGTTGTAAACTGGTCAGACGTGCAGTAAGCACATAAATTTATTTACCACGTAAAACCATGGTCAGTTTTTACTTTTTACCTTGATTCACTTTTAAAATTTAAACCAATTAAAAATTTGAGATTAATTTCAATTTATGTCACTTTTTTTTTATCGTAAAAATTAATCGAAAAAGCTTAAAGCACTGCCAGTGTTCCAGTGTAAACAACCCAATTAGTAAAATTAATTAAGTATCCTGCTTTGAGAAACTGTTTACACGGTTTCAAATCCATATCCAAAGCAACGCCGTATCAAAGTCCCTTTACTAAGCTGCAAAAACTCGTACTTCAAAGACAGAGTAAAAATATTAAAACACTCCATTATCCAATCCGATTAAAACTCGGTACCCTCAACTTTTTCAATACTACAAGCACGCAACCCTCGCCATTTCCTAACTATCGCATTCCACAGCGACGCCTTAATTTTCCAATTAAAATCGACCCTCACCGTCAGCCAATCGAAAATTCCAGCGTCCTTAGCTCGTCGCCGCGATAAAATCAGCTTCTTCTCTCTCTCCGACTTGCAGCTGACGGCCGGCACGTGGCAATCGCCAAGTCGGAGATATCTCCTGCCTTAATATAAGGGCTGCCCAGGACTGACCAGGTTGAAAGAGAAACCTCGCTTTCTCCCTCTCTTCTACTGGTGAAGAAAGAGTCTTCTTCGCCACGCGACCTGTCGACCTCTCGAAAGAGGCCGAGAACCTTTAATCCTGTGGGGAAAGAGCGAGCAGATGCAGTTTCGATTCTACTTTACTCTCGAAACTGTTTTTAAGTGCTTTCGATCGCCGAAGTGTGGCGGAGCTTGCGGGAAAGAGGGAGAAGAGTTTTTTTGGCCGACTGATTTTGGGTTTGGGGTGTGGGGTCTAGGTTAGTGGTAATCTCTTGCGCTTTTTGGTCTGAGATGACATTTTTTTTACAATAATTGAAATGTTTTATCGATTTTTTAAAATAATTTTTGGGTGCTTTTGTTTTCGTTTTTTATCTAAAACAGTATTGTTTTATGTTCTACTTCAGTATAGTTTTATAAAAAAACTTTTTGAAAGATCATAATTTAGGTAATAAATACCTTAAATAAACAGAGTTATTTGTTATTTCACCAATCATTAAAGATTATGTATAGTCCAAGTTTTAAACAAATCTTATTATAATCAAACTACCACGAGTTACTATTATTCTGAAGTATACAGTAACTTTTCAGCTATATTGAAGTATAATAACTTTTGTTTTATTTTTATTGAAACGCGAAAAGTATGCCAGAAAAGAATATTACTCTAAACCAATATCCAACAATTTTCAGAAGTTTCTACCATAAAATAAGTCTGCTTGAGAACATTCTTTACTGGAATTTTTATACGAGCAAGATATCGATTAGATAACTTACAGTGTTTATTCTTTTATTTGTATAAGTAAATAGAGTTCAACAGGTCGAATATATGTATAAGAGCTTCTTAAGAAATTAGTTGATCGATAAGCAATTAAGAGTAGAAATTGAAGTTTAATTAGAAAATTGATACTAATAACGTTACATAATAATTAGGAATATTACATAACTTTTCGTTAAGTGTTAATTAAATTATAGAAGTTGATTTTCATTTTCATAATAATTGCAAATTTTAAAAGCTAAAGAAATATAATTTATAGAAGTTTTTTTTCAGAGTTTTAAAGAAATTTATTTCCCTTGCTATATAACTATGTTTAATTTATGTTCACTGCGCTTTCATAAAAAAGTTTTTATTCGATAAAATTGATGGAATTTATATCAGTTCAACCGAAAAATTACTTTCGAAGTCGTCAAACCCTCTTTAACGCCAAACACGTCAATACTTCGCGTATCTCACGCAAGCACTTAGCTTCAACTTCACTAGAAATCTAACTTCTCCGCCATGTCTAGTATACAAAAATTTCTGCGTGGGATTCGGAAATCCTTCAGCTTCACTTGGGCCTTCAATTTGCAAAAAATATTTTCTCTCCCTCTTACTGTAGACACAAGCTAAGCAGAAAGATTCAGCCATCCGATATGGAAACACGTGCGTGCATTATGCATCTTTTTATATCTGTGTCTAAGCGTTCCGCGAAATTTTTGAATTTATGGTTTGAATTGCTTTTAAAAAAATTTTTTAATTTTGTAAATCAAATATTGCTTTGATTAATTTCAATTTATGTAACGAGTCTCTGTTGGTACGGAAATTGTAAATAGCACTTCAAATTCCAAAAATTCCTTATAAATGCGACAGAATGTAAGGTCTTTTATTTGATTGAGACAAAAAGTGTCAAGAATTTTTTTGTTTGGGAATGTAATTGACAATTGTCTATACATTCAGGGTGTTCATAAAAACAGCATATAAAATTTATTTTTATAAAAATCTTTAAATTGTCATTAAACTTATTTGTTATAATGAAATTGAAACATTTATTATCGCTTTATTAATTTATTAATCATATTATAATTAATAATTTTTTTTTATTTCAGGTAAGTTGACGTGATTTTAACTCAAATCCAGTAGCGTAATTAGTAATACGTGAGTAAAATTTCATATTTCGCTAGTGTCATGTTAATATTTATTCTCTCATTATCCTCAATAAGTTTGGAAATTGAACGTGCTTAAGTATGATAAATGCAAAGGACTCATACATTAACCTAAACTTATCAGAACCCCACAATTTGAAAAGCATCAATTTATACGACAAAACACACTGCAACCATTCTCGCAAAGAAAGCAATTCAACCCGTCAGCGAGCAGTCACAATCGCGACTGCTTTATGCTTTTCGTTGAAAAAAAAATAAGTCAAAACCTCGCGGTAATACCGAAAAAAACAAGGGTAAGCCCTCTGAATCTCGGTGGTGGTTTTGAAAGAGCGCGAAAAACAATGGCTGAGAAGGGCGCGCGCGTAGGCATAAAAGACTACGCAAACAGGAGGCGTCTTAGAGAGCATCGGTCGGTTCGATTCGCTCCTTTTTCGGGGTGGATGATCCCGTGGCGTTCGACGACTTTTCGAAAATAGGAAAGAGAGAGACGGGCCTGAAAGCAAGCGCAATCTTCGTGTTATGTTTAAAAGGTACATTATGGGCTTGGATGGGTGCTTTTGGAATGTTAAGCGTCTTTTTTTCGAGATTGTAGACGGGCGGATGAGGTATAAGTTGTGAAGGTTTCTGTTTGGACTTAAAGCTCTCAAAAATTAATAAAATGTTTCTTTGTAATAAAAAATTTAAATATAATTTGAAAAATAATCTTAAATTCCAAAACTCGATCAATAAATTTTATTTCATTTTAATGTAAAGTAAAATACTAAAATTTGTAATTTATATTTCGATTTTATTGTGTTATTTTCTTTCAAAAATTTACGGCCGCAATCTCAACGTAACCTTAAAAATTACCACGTATAAAACAAGTTCGTTTCGCCTCGCGATTATTTAAAACATCGGCTTATACGATCGCCACGCGAGTTCCGCTCTCCAGCAACATTGTACATACATTTAAGTACATTATAAAGAATAAACCCCGACCTCCGCTGAAAAAAAGGGCCAGCACTCCAACCCCATAAAAACCGAGTCAGAGAGATTTCTCCCTAACGATAAACTTTTATATCTTAATAAGCTGTAAATATTCATTCCCCGAAGAAGAAAAAAAACAAAAAGCAAGCCCGCGCCTATTTTTTTTCGAAAAAAAAGAGGAGAATCGTGACACTCGAAAGAAGGGCGTCGGGGAGAAAAAAAGCCAGGCAATTTCCGATAAAAAGATTGCTATCGATAAAACGTCGTGTTATTTACGTAAATGCAAAGTCATACGCCGGCGGAGAGAGCCTCCGAAGCGAGAGCAAAAAGAAGGAGCGAGCGCTCTCGCAAGAGGGTGAAAGAAAGAGAGAGAAAGAGAAACTTCTATACACATTTAACGTACTCTCGGGCGGCACGAGCCTGCGCGTTTAAGCAAAAGGAGAAGCAAGAGAGAGAAAGAGAGACGAATATAATGAAACGAGCTCGCTCGCGCAGTTGTGTGTACGTTGCGCGCAGCAGTGGGTGGGGGCGAGCGAGAGAGAGAAAAAGAGAGAGCCGAGGGTGTGGGGGCACGTGACCGGAAGAAGAAGGCGACGGGCGGGGAGAGAGAAAGACGGCGCGCACGCGCCCGGCGCACTCCACCTGGCGCATCACCTGCTGCCCCCTGCCTTTAAGCTCTCTCTCTCTCTCTTGCTGGCTCGTTTTTTTTTCTTCGCCGCGCTGCCGCCGCCGCCACAGCCGAGTTCTCTTTCGGCGCTTTGCCACCTTCCTCAACCCCCTGAAATTCGGCGTCTTGCGCGGAAAGGGGACAAGGCCCCCAATCTCTCTTTCTCTCTCTCTCTCTCTCGTTGCGCCGCTCTGGTTTATTGTGCTGTCGAGCCGAGCGAGCGAGAAAATATGGATATGCTGGAAGTCGCGAGTGTGCGCGATTCTCTGGGGCCGAGAGAGGAGCGTGCTTTTATTTTTGCGGTTGGGGGGGGGGGGGGGGGGTGGAGGCTTTTCTGTGTTGGGATTGTTAGAGATGCTATGGGTCTAACTTGTTGATTTTGAAACTCGCCGGAGATGTTTTTGAAAGGGGCAGAATTGCGGCTTTGCTCTGTCTTGTGTTTTTGGCTGGAAGACTACATGATTTTGGCGCTTACTTGTTGCTTCGTTGCTTGGTTTCTGCTAACTATATTGATAATTTGAAAGAATTGTTTAAATTATTATAAAATAGTAGAACTTCAATATTATAAATAAAAAAGCTTAAATTTTAAAATCATCAAATCCCTTGCATTAATTTGACAAAATAAAATCGAACTCAAAGGTGTTAGCACATAAGCTAATTCCTCACTGATATACGATCTGCTCATATCTCAAGCCAATAACGCTTCCTCGCAAACCGAAAAACACGTCGACGAGCCTGCAAAATAAAAAAAAAAACCGAATAATCGAGCATTTCCATACCGGCGGGCCGAAATCACAAGGTATCTTTCTCTTTCTCTCTCCTGCCCTCGATCGTCCGATTCCGAGCAAACATTCAAGCCCATCGAAAGAAGAAAAAAAAAGCGTCGACGCAGGCTGCACATCACCTGCGCCCCCCGAGTATACATCGCGCACCTCCGGCGCTTCGTACTCTTCCATATATATACATATACATACGTTCACATATCGTCCTCATTATCGATGTCTCCGGATCGCGTACGTGTATTTATATAAAATTTCGACTCGGTCTTTAAGCCGCCGAAATCAGCGACGCCCGGCAATTAAGGCTCGTTCCGCGCGTGTATACGAGGGGGATGATTATAAAGCTCGCCGCGCGCGGCTTGTGATGGGTGGCTCGGCGAGGGCCAGTTGTCGTTGTAATTGAGTGGAAAGTGACGGGTTGAGAAACGTAAGGAGCGCGCTCAATTAACGGGGGCAATGTGTGTTATTAGCGTTATTTTCGATGACATTTTTCTCGGTGAAATACGTACCGCGCTGCTCGTGCTTATGCTTAGCGCCCCCGAATTATACTATATATAGTAAATTTTCAAAATTCCTAGAGCTTAAAGCAGCAGCTGATAGCTATTAAAAAGCTCGCTATCAATTAACAATCTATGCTCTAAACAACCAGCCACTATTAATCACAAACCATCCGCTCAAACTCAGCCCACTCCCAATTAAGTCTCAAAACAACCCCGCAGCCTCGCGAATCCGCGCGCATATCCCAATCAAAGAAGCTCGCAAACATCCGGCCGGCATAAATTTCCCACTTTACGTCGTACGGGCGGCTCTCGAGCCCCCATGGCATCTCTCTCGGCGAGATCGCGCATAAAGATCGTCGGGCGCACGCGCCTGCCCTCTGCGCGATGCGATTATCGTCATTAGAGCAAGAGAGAGAGAGAGAGGAGAGGCTGTTGCCGCAGCACGCGCCTCGGCACGCGACACACACGCGGCAGCGCAGCAGATGCGCGGCCTCTCCTCCTCCTACCCAGGTATATAGACGTGGCTTTCTTCCTTCTTCGCTTCTTTTTTTTTCTTTCGAAGGATTCGCGCCGCCCTTTTCCAATGCGGTCCAGGTGTTCCGCGTTTGTTAAGGGTGTGTGAGTCAGTGTGTGTGTGTGTGTGTATCGCTTTTGTGGATTCCTCGAAGGTCGCGTTTTGTGGAGGGCATGGCTGTGGAGAGCTGGGGCTTATTTGCATGTTCGACCAGAGATTTTTTTTTTAGGGGTGGACGTAGTTAATTTGGTTTGGTGGATGTTGTGGGATAAGGAGGAGTCTTTTTGTTGAAAGACTAATGTTTCCATTTTGTGGATAGACGAAATTTATTGTCTGATATGAAATGTCTGAGAAAAAGGGTCAAATAAAATGAAACTAGTTTTTTAATTTGATATGACATTTTTTATTTGCAAATAAATGCATTTTGGTTCAGACAAATATAGTTATGTTCATTTACCGAATAAGTGCTGTCTGCTATCGGTGCGGCAATCAACAAATTCGCATACCTTTATAGCGATCAAAACGAATCGTTTATTTATGTATGCAACAGCACCATCCTACACTACACGCAGCAGCTTTTAATGGATATCACCCCGCGCAAAGATGATTAATGAAAGTACTCCAAATACAGTTATATAAATTAAAGCGACGCGCCGCCGAGCCGCATAACAGTACACAAAAACTTAAATTCCAATATTTTCAATTAATCATCCAAACACGCTAAAATATACTTCTTTCGTCTCGCCGCGGACGATTTTTCGAATTCCCTCGCGAAGCACGCGAGTCAAGATTCCGAAAAATGATTTAATTTAAAGCCTCGGCGCAGCTGAAGTATGGGTTTTGCTCGAGAGCACCTCTCCCTCTGTTTAACTTCAAACGCTTACGGTATTACCAGCGTGTACTTATAAATTTAATGCAGCCAATTAAAGCATCCGGTATCTCGCGCGCATCTGTGGCGCGCGCGCGCGCACTGGCTGCTTTTTCTTTTTTCAAAATTACACACCTTGCAATCTGTTACTTTTACTTACCGTTTTCTTTTGTGTATAATGCGCGCTCGCTCACTCTTGGACTTTAATGGCGTAAATATACACGTTCGCACATTGTAAAAAAAAGGGCTGCGCCTCGCGGAACAATAAAATGCTTTAATGATCGGAGGTATGTGTGCGGGGTATCCAGAACGTGATATAGTTTTCGCCCTCGATGCGCGCGTCATTTTATATCAGCCATTTTGGACTTGGAACTTTTACAGCCGGCGCGATCGCCATTTTAACGCGTTAGTGGCTTCAAATTTATAGATTTTGCAGCTGCGACGCTGTGTAGACGTGGGGTATAAAATTATAAGTCCGTGGTGCGTTTTCGATTTCAGAAAAATGTGCTTTGTTTTTGCGATTGATCTTTGGCTAAATTACGTTTCTGCTCTCTAATTGAGAAATAGGTTAGGTTTTCTTCCTAAAATCATAATAACTGATGATTATCCTTTCAGATTCAGAGATATTAAAATTCACAATTACTTATCCAAGTACCATGAAAGCTCAACAAAGCATCTTATCCAACAAAATAAACCATCATCAGAATCCACAGGCAGAAACGTTTCCATGACTTTTTAATCGATCCGTTCGACCAATACATCCTCATAATATCTCTCTACGTGCTCGCCATCTGGTTTCTTTTTTCACCTCGAGAGCGGAGAAACGCTAGTAAGGCGCGTATTGAGTTTTTCATGTCCCTGTGTATTATTCATAAAACGGAGCGCGCGCTCTAAGAGAGACAGTGACGAAGAATACCCCAGCTGCAGATCGGCCTTGCGGATTCATACGAAGACGCGCGAACTGCGGGGCGTCAAGATGAGCGATGGGGCGGATCTGCGGGCGCACGATGTCTCATCGATTTTCGCGCGAGATTGCCGGAAGATTTGGGAAGGGTGTGTAATGTCTTCTGCGGTGGAGAAAAATATTTGGGGAAATTAGAAAGTTTATGAAAAATTACGGTAAGAGAAAGTTGGTTACTATTGTTAAAGATAGTTGATTTGGCTGTAACGTTTCATCATTTTGTTCGAAATTAAAATTTCAATATAAGTTTTCTTCTTTGTTTAGTTGTGGAACCAAAAAATTATTATTTTTCAAATTTAGCGATTTGAATATATACATATATTTGTTATGGCGAGGGCTATATGATTTCTTAGTTGAAAAAATAAAATTACCTCCTGAAATTATATGTTTTAAATATGGACCATACTGGATACAATCATGTGTGCCATAATTGGCAAAAAAACATTTTACTTTCTGGGGCTGTACTACTGAAAAAATAAAAAAATATTGTTACACCGAAGTTTTTATTTAATCTGTAAAGTTTTAACTGAAAATAAAAAGAGTAAAAAATGTTATTTGCAATAAAGTCGTAGCTCAGTATTTGCAAAATTAGTTATGACCTGTTGAAAATAACTTTTTACATACAAAAAAGATTCTGTAGTTTTTCGTTTGAAAACTTGTTGAAGTATTAATAACGTTTGCAAAGTAAATTCAATTAAACTACTACGAGCACCAGAAAATGTACTTTAGGTGATATCATCTACCGACAAGCGTAAGAAACTTATAGTAGCTATATCGGGAGGAGGGCCGTATGAGTAACTTTCCCTTACTTATCAGTAAAGTTACCACAAACTGTAAATATCTAAGATGCTGCCAATTGACACTCATCTTTTCCAATCTTAATTGAATCATTTTAAGAAAAAATATGTTTCACATAAAGTATCATTAAATTATTACATACTTTATTTTTTTTACATATTTAAAACTAAATAATTATGTAAAGCATTGACTTTAAAAATTTAGTATTTTCTGAACAGTAAAAGATTTTAAAATAGACTGATCCATTTTCAAAATACATATTATCAAACAACCATGAAATATAACCGACGTAAATATTGAAAAGCTCTAACAGAACAGAGGTCAGCAAAATGTACATAGACATTTTTATTTTTGACAGTTTCGCGTAAATTTAATTCAGTCATAGGACTATTAATTATCAGCGTGTAAACAATTTTACTTGCCTAATTTAACAAAAGATTTTCTATAAAAGCCAAAACCTTATCAGACTCCCTGCAATTCCAAAACAACACATCGAAATTTGTCACTGAACCTCTGAGAAGCAACAATTTTTCCAGCCTCGCCCATCCACTTCCCAGCAGAATTAACACGTCATAATTGCAACGGCCGTGTAACTTGCGGTCACAGCGCTTTGCTCGCGCGCACAAACCTAGGTCAGAGGGAGAAAGCTCTGGCTTATCTCCGCGCGCGGTAGAGCTTTTCGCGAGGGGGAGGGCTGAAACAAACGCATGCGTGCGTGGGCGTCTGCCCTGCGTCATTCAAGCCAGCACGCATCGACCCGCGGTTCCTCGTGCCGTCCTTGTCTTTCTCGCGCGCGCGGCTGGGCTTTTCCCCGCAGAGAGCGCGGCCGCTTTTGTGTATACAGGGTAGCTCGGAAAGTTTGGCCACCGACTTGGTTTGTCGAGGCCGGAGAGCGGTTGCCAGTGCGGCTCGGCTGCCGTTGGGCTTGCGAGGTAATTTCGTTTAATGCAAGTTTGGCTTGAGACAATTTGGTGGAGATTTTCTTTTTTTTTCAAGGGAAAATGTTTTGGTTTATATGTATTTATTGTTATTGTAAACGTCTATTCTTCGAATATTCAAGTGCATTACAAATTTAGTCTGCAACTGATGTGGTCAAGCTGCTCTAAGGAAAAATATTTTTTTTTTTTCGTTTTCTGAGCAAAAAGCTTTCTCGGCCACTTGTACGAATTTCGGGAGTCACCCTTTATACGCACACGCGCTTCTTATTGCGACCCTTCGCCCTCTCCTATCGGCTTCCTTCACACTCCTATCGATTTTCCCCCTCCCTTCCCAAACGACGCTGTCTTTTTTCTGCGTGCACGCATATACGCACCTTTGCCACAAGTTAGTGTCCTAGAACTTTTTTTGGCCGCTATCTTGTTAAACGCGAGTTTTATTGTTTATTCCCTAATTTATAACTAAATATCGTATGACCTTGAAAAATATCGGTTATTTAAGGACAAAAGGGTGAAACTGATGAAATTGTAAAACTTAAACAGTATTGATAAAAATTACTTGAAAAATCGTGTTATTGTTTTTACTCAAATGATATTTTATTTTACAAAAAATTTAATCTTAACTTTTAAATTACTTGTTTATAATTTCGTATTAACTTTATATACGATAAAACGTTTCAATGATGGAACATTCTCAGGTTTACATATACCTATATATTTTCTCATGATCTAAAAATAGAAATAACAAGATCTTTACCCTATACACCGTAATAATACTTAGTGATGAAACAAGTTGATGTTTCCTATATCGTGTCACTACGTATCTACAAGACCCTCTCTAACATTTATTAAATACGTTTCCAAAAATAGACTTATTCGCCCATAATTGGGTCTCGCTTCCCCAATTCGCTTGCTTTCATTACTACTCTATGAGAGCTTGTAATACTTTCCAGAACATTTATGCTCGATCCTATTATTAGAATAAAAGAAGAAAAGGAGGGCGTCGTCTGTCGTACACTCATTGACGTGTAGTGGCTTACGTTGACAGAGTATCAGAAGACTTGCATGAAAGGTGGAAAAGAACTACGATTGTCAAGTTGTATTGATGATGTGTACGTTCGAAGTATAATAAATCTTTTGCAGACGTTTAACGATAAATAATTATTAGTTTTTAAATTTTATCGAACTTTTACGTACAAGAATCTTGACCGTCTTAAAATCTCCTAATTTAATTCGATAATCTCAATTTTCTTAATAAAAGAATCAAAATTTGAAATTATCAGGCGATCCAACATCACAACTTTTACTCTCCACGCGATACCAAACACCAATCCCAAATCCCACCCCCACACCACCAAAGAAACCACCATCCCCACTAAACCCAACCCGAAACCAAGCCTCAAAGCCGCCACTCAAAATACCATTCACAGAGCCCCCACCAGCTCTCGGCTCGCAGCACATGACGAAACGCTCGCTCGCAACATCCGCGCGATATTGCGCTTCTCGCGCTGCACTCGCGCTTCGCATCGCCAAAAAGGAAGACTCTCTCGACCCCTCCCCAACCCACACACACACAGACTCATCCAGCGCGCGATATCGCGAAAGGTCGAGTCGGCGGGGGAAATCAATGGAGCCCGGCGTCCGGTTTCGACACACGTATATGTATATATACACGCGCGAGCGTGCGTACGTCGTGCGTGCGCGAGCGATAATGCGAATGAATCGGCGAGCGCGGCTAGGCTTGTGAATGAATTCGTTATCTTGGCAAGCAGAAACGGCCGCGACCCGAGCCGTGAACCGTTGAGCGCTTTGGCTCGCCGCGTGAGCGAGAACGTAGGATTTGGTGAGAGATGCGCGGATTTGCGAGCTGAATGTATTTTTTTTGGGCGTCTGCTCTTGGTCGGCGAGCGAGGTGAATAGTTCTTTTGTACTGGTTTTAAGTAGCGTTTGAGTTTTTTTTACGTATAGTTGTGTGTGGGTGATTGTTGATGTGTGTTTTATGTTGGAGGCGCTGAATTGAAAACTATTTGAAAATTATCTAGTAAACCGTCTATTAAAGACTTTAATCAATGGTCGATCAAAATATAATCGCTCAGATCCAACAATTTCAAAACCATCCATGCCCAAAGCGTAGAAAAGAACTGGCGCGTAATAAGGTGTCTCCTCGGTCGCTTCTAGAACATAGTATATGCTAATTCATAAAAAAAACATTTTGTAGCGATCAGCCGATAGTCGGCGTCGCCGCCTCTGCGGCCGTCAACGCGCCCGATGTATGGCGTACTACTGCTGCCGAAGAGCGTCAAGGTCCAATGTCGCGATAACGACGAGCGAAAAAAACGAACGAAAACGAAACAAAGAGTGAGTGCAAAACAGATTGCCTCGCTCGCTTTCTGAATGCCCGCGGGAATTCGACTGCGTATGAATGGAGAGCGTAAAAAGTATTGCGTTGACGCGAAAATAAAAGAAGCATGAATTCCGTGCGCTGCGAGGTTTTTGGGAATAGGTTTGTGTCTCGCAGAGGATGAGTAAACGATTGCCCGCGAAATTTGATTTGATCCGGTATTTTCCAGTTCGATCTGGAGCGCCGTTTAATGCAATTTGGTTCTTTGTCAATTAGGATGATTAAAAGTCACGATAGCAGTGAGCCATCAGCGCGCGCGAAAGCTCATCGAAGCTAATCTGGCCAAACGGTTGCCGACAGTGCCAATCGTTAGAGACGCCGCGTCGGCTCGGCCTATTAAAGCGTGGGAATGGGTTACTTATGAATGAACAACACGCTGGTATAGGAGACTTGAATGAGACTGAAAAACGCCTGAGAAATAAAAATCATATCAATGAACTAAATACATGAATGAATTGTAATATACAATTGAGTCGGTGGAATAAGAAACTTAGTAGTAGTTTAGCAAAAGAAGCGTTGATGACGTCTTTACATTAACGAAACCAAGATGAACCAAATTGCTAATTGATTCTTTGTTCGAGAGAAATACTTTAATTGCGTTAATCAAATCAGTACTCTACATCATCCGTTATGAAATCCTTAAAATTAAAACCCTCAGACTCAAAAAACAATCTCAAGCTAGACCCATACCCAAGCATTCCAAAGCCAAAAGAAACCAAGTAGCTTTCTAGGACCAGCCGAGCGATACATCGCCAAGGCAATTATAATCTCCCAGGCGCTCTCTCAGCTGAATGGCGCAAAAAAGCAAAGGAGCGAGCGAGATAGCATCGAGATAGACGGAGAAAGAGAGTCGGACACGTAGTAGTCAACAACAATGTGTAAGCGCTAAAAATATCCAGCGGACTCCTTCCGCTGTGCTTCGGCTGTCTGCGGCCTTCGTCTCTCCCGACCTGCGCTCTCTTACGCTATACTATCGATGACGATCGTGTACATGCCGCTGCTGCCGGCACGGGGTCGCGCGGATTCGTCCCGAAGATAAATTTTATCAGCGCAGCGCGCGGCCGAATTAATCGCGGCCGGATCCCGTGAACTTTAGGCTCGAGCTCGTATCTAGAATATGCCGAGGGGGCTTATCGAGTTGAGCTCGAAACTTGGCTGTCGGCAATTGAAAATTTTTCAGCGTTGGGAGTAGCGATCCTTTGATCTGGATGACGCGGCTTTTCATTGAGGCTTGTGTTTTTATGCGAATATTTCCGACGTTCAGTGAGTCAGTGAATGAGAGACGTGCACGCGTGCAATTCGTGCACAAAAGTGGGTATTGTGACTGCTGAAAATCGTTTGGAATGTTGAATCATCTCGGCTGGGAAACACCGTGCTTCGAAATAAATCGCGAGTTTCGATAATGATTCACTTGGGGAGTTGTGAATGGTTGCGTTATTTTTTGCAGGATGATTTAATAAGCTGGTGGGGTACAAATATGGACTATTGTTGTTCGGAAGCATTTTCGGAGTGGAACTGTTGTGAAAATTCGAAATATTGCGAAAAAGCGGTCCTTGTCCATAATAGAATTCTGAATTTCTTGAAAATGGAGTCTATTGTTAAGCACTTTTTATAAAAATTATTTATATCTTAGCTAGGAAATGATTTTGATTTTCAATAGGAGCGTAGTAGGGTAATAAACAATTTGAAATGCAGCAGTATTAATGTAATATTTTTTAGGATAACAATTGACTCGATCTCTGCAGAAAATCAATCTAATTAGGTCTTAAATAGATAATCAATTTAGTTTTGACTGTCTGCTGTATCTAGGGCTTAATCAAAACTAAACTACATCAATTATTAGACCTAATTAGTATTTAATTTGAACTTTCTATTTGCTTATATCCCAGTTTACTTCACCACATTAAGATTGCTATATTCCTATAAAACAACTGACTATTTTGATAAAGATATTTTTATCAAAATTTACACCATTCCCAAATATCAAGTAATAGATTCAGTT
>JAPYZA010003018.1:0-16055 GCA_030522685.1 Eupelmus azureus | reverse complement strand
AGTGGATCTCGAAGGATTGAATGAGTGGAGCTAGGAGGGCGCCGCGGGAGAAAAGAAGTCAAAGGAGAGCGCTTCTCTATAATGCATGCAGCCTGGATGAGTTTCTGAAGTGGCCGTTTCAAGATGAAGAAAAAAAAAGGAAAAAAGAAATGAAAACGCTCAACACGCGTCGCATTGTCAGTGTCAGAGGTTGGGTCAAAGGACTTTGTAAAAGAAAAAATTCTCCACTACTTTACATTTATACACACTTACGAACTTACAAATTTACGAGTGCCGAAGGAGAAATTGTTTGTCCTCTGGCTTCTGAAGTCGCTGCGAAAGTCTTTTCCTTTACCGCATGGATAGGGTGAGAAATAAAAGTTTCGTCGTCATCGATTAGAGGAAAATTTGTAGTGAACTATTTGAATTGCAATTGCCTACATATCAACAGGTTATCATTTTGTAATTTATAGGTTAAGTAACACACCTTAATAATAGGATTTAGACGTTTCTAGAAAATTTGATACACTTATATTGATTGTTTAAAAAACTGCAGTCTACTACAAATTTTTAGATGTATTTTATATTTTCCGCTTCTTTAGTCTATTTCACATCGAATATTTCTAATATTTAAAAGCTGAAATTTTTATATTAGTCGTTTGATAGTTAATTCGCACTTAGACTTTCGCATCGCCTTCAGATTTTCCATCGTTTTTAGTAAATAAATATTTTTTATGTAATATGAGTTGTCTTGATTAAATTGATCTTCACGTAAGAATGAAAATTGAAAAAAATAGATACAATTCAACAATAACATATATATTCAATTTCATCAACTATTTATACATAGTTTCTCTCGGTACACGATTGTTATATTTATGCGAGTGATAAAAAAAGAGAAAAATGTGAAACAACAAAGTCTCTTTTTTTTATATACCGTGTATAAAACATTCATGAGTCACCGCTGCTAAGGCTGCGGGAACGTAATGCAAATAGAATTTCGAATAACAAACAGTGTATAATATTTTCGATAAATTTTAATGAATTCTATGAGCGTAATTGTTGCAAAACATACAGATATTTTTATATAATTTGAAAAAAGTAAAAATATTTGCAGCAGACGCCTTCGCAATCGGATAATTTTTATTCGAAGCACAGCTCACCAATCCGCAAGTTCGATTAAATTACTTTGTAGAAAGTTAATGAGTTTATTGATTCAAATGTTTGTAAAGGTAGATACACAATATCACAATAATTTCGAACAGAACATTAATATATAACTTTCTGATTTACTAGAAATCATTTATAAAATGTAAACAAACACAAAACAATTTTCACTTAATTACTTTTATTAATTAATCCTACCTACTTGCGGAATAAAATTAGCAATATCAACATTTACTTAAAAACATACAACGCTTTTCGCGCGCAAATTAAAAGCAAAGAAAATCATTTGCATCAGTGCGCACACGTATTAATGATTGAAAACAATTAAATTAGCCCGATGAAAAACGTGCCTGTACTACTGAAAATAATTCAACCCTATAAATTCAATTTCCTCATGTTTAGAGAATAGCCCGCGCGAATTTCAATTCCCAAAATGGCTTGAAAAATCGAATTTTTCAATCTTGCGCTCGAAAATCGGGCAATAAAATACTTCAGACCCTTCTCCTCGCCCTCCCGCTGAACCTTCTCAAAATTGCATCGGCCGCGAAAGCTTCATCATTATTTATCCAAACTCATTTCCTCCCGAAATTTCAATAATACACCTCGCGCACGCGTAGCAGCAAAGCCGGCATAGCGCCGCGCCCGTTCGGAATTTCGAGGCGTTTCTCGCGCTCTCTCTTCCGGGTCAACGAGAAAGAGAGGCACCAGCGCTTGGCCGAGGATGCGCGTATTATATCGTCTGCTAAATATTCATCGTCGCTGGCGATCGCATGAATATTCAAGGAGTCACGGTGCAGCTAGCTCCTCTCTCTCTCTCTCTCTCTCTCTCTCTCTCGCTCGCTCTCATGCACGCGCGCTCTAGCTCTGCCTTTCTCTTGTTTCTCTCTCTTTCTTTCTCTCCCAGGTCATCGCGATACTCGAGGCCCTTTCGATTCGGCCTCTAATTTCTTCGAGCGAAATATAGCACCCTAAGAGTTTATATTTTTTCTAGTACGTAGTCGACAATTAGTAATTTCAGTAGTCTATTGTTAGTAAGTTACGTATGTTCCTGTATAGTTCGCGGATATAATTTTCGATCAGGTTTTAACTGAAGAAAATAAAGTTTCTATAACAATTTTGTTGATTCAAAATTATCTTTTTAAATCTCTTAGTAGCAATGTTTTTAGTAATTAGTAAAAAAAATTAATAATAATAACTACGTGTACCCGGCTACTTTCTGCTACCCTAAAATCATATATTGTATGTTTAATAAAATAAATCTAATTCAGAATGCAAAAATACATTCTTTGGCTCTAAAAACTTAGAGCTTATGGCTGTGCTCCAATATATGAATTATCCAATATCGAAGGTGCAAAGCAGCGCATTTGGTCCGAGCTCGAAAATAACGGCGTCGTATACACCGTAGTAATATTTATGCGCTTGCGGAAAGGAAGATAATGGTATTTTGAATCCCTTTATGATTGATAGGTTCTATTAAGATAGACGAAGAGAAGAAGATTTCTCTTGCTTTTTTAAAATAATTCAATCGCATCCTTCGTGTCTGAGTAAACATTAAATTTTCTACTTAATTTCGTAAACATTATTTTTTCGTATTTTTTTGTGATTAATTTTACTTTGTAACTCTATAAGTGATTATTTTACCATTTTCTTCTTTCCGCAAATGTATATGCTCAAATATTATGATTTATGCTCAAATTTTAAATCAACGCTTTCGAACGAGTCGACGTCGATTGCCTTACATTGTCTTTTGTATTGCCCGCATACGGATTATGTTTTACTATTTTAAAAAATGGTCAATAAACCAATATTCATTTTTCATTATTTGTTCTCTGTTTTTATACCGTATCTTTTATACTCATTTAAAGATACGGTGTCTACAATGAGATGAAAGCTGTAACACACGAGAATACATATTTCTACAATTGGTCCAGAGTATTAAATTATGTAACGTTTGTCCAAGTACTATTGTTTTTATTTTAATTCTTATTCGTTATTTTTAAGTATTCTTAGTATCCATTTCATGAATCTTTTTCATTATTCCGATGATTAATTTTCATTTTTTTAATTCTAAAGAAATCCAAGAGAAGTTAGTTTTTGAATAATTCTGAGATAGAAATAACGCCTTTAAGAAAATACGACGCCACTCGCTCGATTAATATATATTAATATTTATATGTATATTTTTTTTCTTCACAATCCCTCATTTAATTTCTTAATCGCTTAATTAAATTTACATTAGAATACTTTACACGCAAGATCTACGTTAAATTTCGATGTGCTTTGAAAATCGCTTACGAGAAGTTGTTCTCTTAATGTATCTCTCTCACACTATTTTCACTCTGTTCTGCTTTTTTTGTTTATCGTCAGCCATTGACGGACGAGAGTATCTACGAACACCATGGTTATAGGAACCGTCTTCGTTCTCCTTCTCAGTGGTCCTCATTGGCTCTGCTTTCTGGGTATAGGGAACGAAGAAAAGCAAAACGAAAGGAAAAAGAAAATCTTTTCTTCAAAGTACACTGCTACTCCAAATCTCGACGCTCCTTCACTCTCGATTTCGAAGACAAAGGCACCGTCTGCCTCGATCTTTTTTACTTTTTCTTCTCCTCCTTCGATCGACCGACTTCGCTTTCTTTCTATCCCCGCTCTACCTCTCATTCGTTCACTAAATCAAGCGCTCTGCATCTTCCACGCGGAAGATATACTCTGAGAGGAGGGAATTATTCGAGAGAACGACGGACGGTTTTTGCACCCTCCTGGCTCTCTCTCTCTCTCCTCTCTGAATTTACCTAATTCTCGTCGTTCCTCCGGGGGAAGAGGGAGCGTGAAGCCTTTGCTTTCGCGTTCCCTGAAAATCTTCTCCGACAGTCATCCTGGATTTTCCGACTGTCGAGTTCCCTGCCTTTCTCGCTGTCCGTATCTCCACGTTTTTCAGTCGTAAGATCAGAATTTCCCATCCACGTTTTACTTTTTTCATTTTTTTTTGGATGTGTCTACTAGGGTTTGGTATTGGTGCTCATCTGGAAAAATTAAAAGCAACAATTTTGGATTTTAGATAAGTGTACTTACGATAAATTGTAATGTGGTATTTATGGAATAAACGTTTTTCATGATTTTATTAACTTGATTATGAAAACTTATCTGTATATCAATTGAATAAGTATTTATCTAAAAGTCTTAAATTTTTTCAATGTTTATTATAAAATTATTAAATTTTCAATTTTTACAGCGTTTAAATTAAGTAGGTCCTCCAGAAGTCTTAACGAGTTAATGAAAACAATAAACAGTATTTATATGAACTCTTAAGTATGTTTAGTTTATCCAGAAAACCAGCAATGATATTTTAAACTTGCCTAAAATACAAAATCGCAATAGCGAGTCTAGCGTAAAAGTAGAACTCGTTTCATACAATATACCAAAGTCGCACAATGGACTCCATCAACATAGTAGAAGGAATATCCAGAGCTTTTTGGTTCCCTTTGGGAGACTTAGCTCAATCACCCTATTTAGCGGTCCCTTTCTCTATGCGAATAACCAACTTGAAGGAGCGCGAGATTTCGCCAGAGTTATCGCTCGCGCGCGGAGGAGAAACTCGTGTAATTCAGTCCCTGATGGGAGGGAAGCTCGAGCGAATCGTTTTAGTGGATTTAGAGTGAGAATAACTACGGGTAATGCCGTGGAAAGAAGTTTGGAATACTCGTATACTATTGTTACTATGTTCATGACTGATTTTGAATTAGAAGTCATTATTTTTAAGCTCAACAGTTTTCTAGTAATTCATTAAGTTATAAACAGTTCAATTGCTATTAAAAACAAAACTGTTATCAATGCAACACAAATTTTATAAGAGTAATATCAATTGTATAAATAAGCAGTTCCAAATTGTGAAATTGATTTAACTTTAGAATACTTATCTTTAAAACAAGAAAAAAAATCAGTTCCAATAATTTAAAAAGTAAATTTTATACTTCGTATCGATTTTACTTATAAAGTAGCTATTTAAATAAAATTACCTCTGAAATTATTTTCCTCATTAATTATTGCTAGTTCGAAGCGGTGATAATGGTTCTGATCGATTTCTGAAAATTTACGTACTCTCATCGAGCAATTGTATCAGTTACAATGCAAAGTGAATATTCGGGTTTCAAAATCCATTAGTCTATTATCCATAGCTATTGAATTATAATAGATGGCTGCTTAATTAGCCGGAAAATAGTTAATAGATTTCGATGCTAGAATCGTCTTTACCGGCTAATTTATCACACCCCGAATCCTACAATATTCCCAAAACAAAAACACGAATAAACACACAATAACAAAAAAGTCTTACCTTTACAGACATCAGCTGCGCTACAATCAAATAAGTTCAAGTCAGCGACATCCTCAGCCAATTTACTTGAACAGGATTCTGCGGAACGCCCTCCTGAAGTCCTTGTTGAAGACGGTGTAGATGACCGGGTTGAGGGCCGAGTTCATGTACCCCAGCCAGAAGGCGATGGCGAACGCCTGCTCCGGTATCGCCAGATTCGGGAAAAGCGGCTTGACAATGTAGAGAAAGAAGAAGGGCAGCCAGCAGGCTATAAAGCTGCCCATTATCAAGCCGAGTATCAGGGTGGCCCGTTTCTCCTTCTTCCTGGCCAGCCGGCGCTTCTCGCGCTCGGGATCGCGCGGCTTCTGCGGCTTCGCCTCGACGACGATGTCCCTGTGGTGATCGTGCTGGTGGTCGTGGTGATGGTGGTGGTGGTGCTGCTGCTGCCTCATCTTCTCGAGGCTCTTGCGGCCGAAGATGGGCTTGCAGAAGCGCAGCTTGAGGGGCTTGACGACGGCGCAGCGCGAGACGACGCCGCTGTCCGACGACGAGGGATCGAGCTCCGAGACCATGTCGACGTCGATGCCGACGCTGGGGGCGCGACAGCGCGCTGGGGGTCCCGACTGGCCCTCGCCGTTCACGGATAGGCTGGCTTTCAGGATGGATTTCGGCATTTGCATCGGCATGGATACCTGCAATTTGAGGAGGAACGAGCGGTCAGGTTAGTTTTTTGTTTGAAATAAAGTTAGTTTTCAGACGCTTTCGGCGTCTTTGGCTTCGAGAAATTTGATTTATAATTGAAGGATTAGATATAAGGAGAGGCTTAGCGCAAAAAACGTGAAAAAGAGGTGTCCAAAACAGTGAATTTTTAAAGTAAAAATTCAATTTCTAGGTAATATACCAAGAGTTAAAGAATGAAAAAGGATATCTGACCTTAATAGTAAATTTTTAATTCAACATTCTTTTAGAATTACAATTGAAAAATTAAAAATTGCAATAAGACAAAACTGATGTACATTAGCCTGGTCCACATTAGCTCTTGGAATATTTTTTTAACACATGTCTTCTTTTTTAAATTGTACTTTAATGTACGACGCCGGCTTCATAAAGGTTTTTATCGATTATTCATTCTTTTTACCAATTAATTAATATTTTGTAATGCATTTTTCAAAGTCAGATTTTTTATTAATCTTGTTAAATTGTATAATATTCACACCTCTACTGAGAACCTTTTTCTTTTTCTAAGTCGGTTAAAAACTAAGATGTTGCAACTCACTTGTTTACTAATATTGCTCTATTTTAGCCATTTAATTGAATCGATCTGAAACTTTGTTCAAAACTACTTTAAATATACAGAAACAAATGCTTCGCTGGGAGTATTTTGTAGTTTTTCTTCCGTGGATACTTTCTATGGTTGAAGTTAAGAAAAAGTCATGACTATCAGAAACGTATTTACAATTAAATAATGGTTAATAATAATTCATTAATACTTTTCTTTAACCAATTTTGATTTTGAAATTATTAATATAAAAAAATGTAATTTTCCAATTTCTTTTTCATTCTCTACGTATAAGTGTCTTTTAGAAATCGATTTGTTTTCAAAATTCATGATGCTTTTCCTTATTTTCGAGCGCTAAGCTTTTTGCATCAGATCCTTAACTTTTTTCACAAAGTATCTTTAAAGTATAGTAAAAAGACTTCTACATGATAAAAATAAGCGTAGAAAAAGTCGAATTTTCAGTCTGGAGTATTTACGTTTTTCCATAAAGATTTTTTTTATCATGCCTATGATTTTTTACAAAGCTTTAGGTGAGTTCGGGAGCTTAAAAGCTCGTTCCCCGCGAATGTAAAATAACGTAATAACGTAGCTCGATAAAGGAGAAATATGAATTAAAAAAATTAGTCATTGTTTAACAAGAATAGATTGTCAGCCGGCGGGCCTCGTAAACCTTACTTTTACGAGTGCTAGTCAGAATTTTAAGCCCCGCTCCAGGCGCCATGAGAAATAAAAGCATGTGTAAAACCAGCTTTACTGGCAACAATAAAAATCGTTAATAGTTGTAACACTTGAAACATGACGCCAGCCAACACTTCGCACCTGAGCAAGCGTATTTTCACGCGTCCCAGCCTGCTACAATACCTATATATATCGAGCACACAGTATCCGGATTACGATGCGACGGGCCAATCCAAAATCACGCTGTAATAAATTCAACGCTAATCATCCGCCAGTGCAACGTGACCGTCGCCACTTCCCGCGGATTCTCTCTACATCATATATACTATTACAGTTTGCCGAACCGCTAAATATCACTTCGACGCGCACGCGCTTATATACCAACGCTGACTGGGCCGCGCGTCACATAAAACGTCATAATTCACGCGAAAATTATACCAGTACATGTTGCGAAAAAAAATTCTACCGCGAGGAACGAGGGAATTCCCAGAGCAGCTTTAAAAGTCGGCGAAATTTATCGCTCTAGACACGCGAGAGCGGAAAGTGAGAGAGAGAGAGAGAGAGAAAGAGCGAAAGATAAAAATATCGGAGCGACCAAACTGGCTCGAAGGAACTGGAGCGGAAACGAAACGCAGAGAATTCGGCAAATGCATCGCTGCTTAGGACTTTAATAAGAGAGTAAATCCCGCGACCTTTGCCCAGTATATACACGTGGGGGGGACGGCTGGCAGGGGCTGAAGGAGGGGGGGGGGGAGAAAAAGAGAAAGGAGGGCCGAGTAAGAGTAGTTGGTAATTAGGTCTACGCCCGTAGCTCGACGATCCCATTATGGATAATGGGATTGTCGACTAGAATCTAATGGATTCCATTTTCCACCCTCACTTCTTATCGTGCTTGCAAGCCGAGGAGTTGGAGTCGCGCGCGAAAAACTTTTCGTCAATGGCAGTCGCAGGAGGCACGCGAAGCTGTTTACCGGGCGCGCGGCTTATCTTTAATAAAAATCGAGGACCTTTAATGAGAAAAATCAAGTAAGCGGCCAATCTTTGAAACAGACTGCCATTGTTACGGTCATTACGGAGCCGCTGTATAGAGAGATGCGATCTGCGAGCTCCGAGAGTTATCAGATGCTTGTTTTAATTTACGTGAGACGTTGGGAGTAGGAAGCGAAATTTTCTCTGCGCTGCGCTCTCGATTGCTGCGGGATAAATGCGGGTTACTTCTTAACTGCCGTTTAACGATGGAGAAATTTATTTTTCAGATTAACAAGATTACAACATTAGAGTCGTGCTAGCTCGTAGATAAGGGCTCGGCCTTCTGAACACAAGGTCTTGAGTATTTCTGACCATTTTTGCTAAATAAAAATTTTTATGTGTTTCTGCGGTGGTTTTAATGGTTCTGATTCCATCTAAAACTGAAAAGCCAGTTGAAGTGCGTGTGCCCTTTGATGTTCAATGAGTGCGTGAACGCATTTCATATATAGAGACACGTACACATACAATAGTTACACGGACGCATCTAAAGTTCAGTGAGTAAATGCTGAGAAACTAATCACTCTGCTAGTACACGCCTCACAGTTAAAAGTAGAGGTGCTTGATTTTAGTAGAGTCTATTAAGGTCAGGTACATGAGCACTCACTCTGTTAGTAAATACTGAGATGTTGTCGAAAACTGAAAGTACCTAAGATTCTGAACATGTGAATAACAGACTTTATGTCCTTAGTCAGATTTAAACAGTACTGTTGTTTTAAACTGAGAGACAAGAGATGGCTTAAGAAGTAAAAGATTGTCAATTTCCGAAGTAGAGCGTGAGTTACACAATATTTAAAGATTATTGCTAAGAATAGCTGATTCTTTTGTAAATAGTATTTTTTTTATCTATTATCTTATTGTTTTTTTTTTGATAGTGGAAACAACATCATTACAAATGACTTGCTTAAAAATTTAATACAATTTCAACAGTAAGTTTCTAAAAAATTTTACTATTCTATTTAAGTTCAGAACTACTTAAAAAATTAAAATTTATTTATTTTTTTATTCAGGAACAATTCTTTTTATTTTCCAAAACTGACATTTCTCTATAATTCTCATATTTTCAACCATCAGATTTCATCTATTACAAAATGATAAGACCACACACCATCTATTGGAAAATCGAAAAAATAATAGTTTTCCTTCGACACCACAACGATCCGTTCTCATCCTGCGTCAATATTAAAGCAATATCCGCCGTACCATCGAGTAAGCTCGACTGCCAACAAACACTTATACGCTCGTGGAGGCGAAGAAAAAAAAACGATGCATCGGAAATCCGCCACGAAAGCCGCTAGACACGCGCGCCACGGCAGCATCAAAGTTATAACCGTGACTTTAATGGCTGTTATCCCAGCAGTTTAACGAGGCAAATATTGCAGATTACAATATACCAGCCATACGGGGCGAGCCTGCCGAGTTATCGTCGCCGTTACGGGGAGACGCTTCTGCTGCCGCTGCGTTTTTGGCCGCTGCCCAGTCGCAGCAGCGGCTCGTAATCTTATTAGGGTCAATGTTTATGCGCGCCCAGGATTTTCGCAGCTAGCCGGCTGTATAAGTATGCGCATAACGAGTACCCAGCCGGTGAATTGAAATTTGAAGCTCCGCAGCCGGGGAGCCGGATAAGGAATCGCGACGCGTAATGGAATTTCAATTTTTACGGAGCGTTGCGACGCGTGGCGCGCTGGAGAGCCCCGATGTTGTTTAGCATACAAACAACCGGGCGCCCGGATTTTTGTGCGCCCGGGGAACGCACATCCGTTTTCTTTTCTTCTGTTTGCGAGTTAAGTGATTGGTTGGTTAGAGGAGGATGCGGCGCGAGCGGGTTTTAGTGCTGTTGCCGAGGCGAGTCTGATTTAAATCTGCGGAAATTTGAGGAGAGGAATTTTCCGGATTTTGGTGAACGTTTTTACTGTCTTGCTTTTATCGTGTGCATTTTTACTGTTATGCGTTATTTTCTGTAATCTGAATGATTAAAAGACGCGAGTCTGGGGGGAGCAATTTGAAAGTACAATTTTAGTAAACAGAAAGTAGGTATTACAATAAATTTTCTTTCTACATTAAGGTGATACTGCAGTTAGTCAGCATTTATTCCTGGGGTTAATAGTTTCCTAATGATTAAGAAAATGTTTTTATGGAACTTCGATAAAAATGATGACCTATTTCTTTTTGCGTCTGATCATAATTGATCTCTACTACTTATTTGCTCGTTAATTATCGTTTCGCTCTTATACTACAAAAGACTAAATTCTTACTGACTAATCGAATATATATTTTCGTTTTATATCACATTACATTCCATTATCCCGCCGCTAACCTCTTAACAAAACGTAGACGTTCACAGATGTGTAGCTTTTGTGTTCCCAACCCTTAAGCCCTAATCGTTTCCGCATTTACCAAGGGTACTTATCTCTCTCTCTCTGTGATGTAAGGAGAACTTTTTTCCGCGCGGAAGAAAATCTTTGTATGTATAGGCTGGAAACAGATGGTAGGGAAGTGAAACTTTAACGTTTTTATTGGAAATACTTGGGTCAACCCGTTTTGGCTTCGAGGAACTAGTAGAATGTATTTCTGCTTCTTTGGTTGCTTTGCTGTATGATTCATGTATTAAGCTTGATGATGTAAGGAAGTAATCATTTTAATACGGTGGCACACAAATTTCCGAAAAGAAACTTTCCTGTTATTAGATATTTCCAATTTGTTGTAATATCTAAAGTCGGAGTTCTATGTATGAAAATATACCATTTCTTCGAAATATGTTTTACCTAAGAACACAACGTCGCCTGTAGAATATTTAAATTTATTACCAAAAAAAAACATCTTAAAATAATGCTTTTTTAGCTTTAGCATATATCTATGAACGATCAGAATTCGAATCCAACCTTTCCGTAAAAAATTCAGTCCAAGCTGAACGCATGCAATCTTAATGGAGCGTTTCGCTGAAATTTTAATTGAGTCCTTCCTACCGAAGCTTCCAATATACCAAAAAACCGGAACTATAAATATACAGTCGAAAAATTCAGCTGCGTCCCTTCAAATTTATATTCCTTCACTATCGGACGAAGAAAAGGAGCTTCCAAAGGGCAAAAATGGGAGATATAAAACCCGCGTTCTGATACAGAAATGCAGCTCTCGAGCACATTGCCTCTTGGTACACAGGCAGACGAAAAGTAGCGGACGCAAACATTCATACTAAAAGCATACTCTCCTCAGCTATCTGTATATACGTGTAAATATGCATATCTAGATCTGTACGCGTGGCTATACAAGCCTAGGGCATCATAAAATTCGGCCACGTCGCATTACAGCCCGTGCAGAGAGAAATAGAGAAGTCAAAAGAGATAGACAGCGACGACAGCTGCACGGATATACAGAGGAAAAAAAGACATGGGTGTCCGGCGTTTTCACGACCCTACTCATTTCTCTCTATATCTAGCTCTCTATTTTACCTTGTTTACGGCTGGCATAAAATCGCGTATCAATTTTTTTACAGACCTAATAACGCGTTCACGCGCTCGAAATGCCCGTGGCCGGCGCTCGTAAATGCCTGGTCTCGATGGACGAGCTCGCAGCTCTCGTTCACCGGAAGAACGTCGCGCGTTTTAGGTGCAGGGTCAGTTGCACGGGAGGGAGGAGCGCGCGAGGGGGGAGGGGGGAACATGCTTACGCAGAAGAAAGATCGAGAGCTCGCGCGCCAGTGCCGCGCAAAATTGGATCGTGAGGAAGTTTAAATTTTATCGGACCGCTTCGGGGAGAAGGAGAATTTACGAGTTGGAATAAATTTTTGCGAGTTCCGCGCTGGGAACTGATTAGCTTTTTCTTAGGGGGAGGGGGGGGGGGGATTCGATGACGTTCCGTCAAATGTGTCAAAGTATATTTTTCTGGTAAACAATTTTAGAGTGCTTTGGGTGTTGAAGTATAAAGTGTTTCAAGCTTTAATAAAATATTTTGTTATGAATAATATTTATTTATATTTTATTTGTATTTATTCTGTCAAATATGTCAAACGATGCTTTTTTTATTTTAAAGGACAATTTTAAAGAGTTCTTTGGGTGTTGGAAAATAAAGTATTTAAAGCTTCAATAAAATATTTTGTTATGAATAATATTTATTTGTATTTTATTTGTATTTATTCCGTCAAATATGTCAAAGGATACTTTTTATACTGCTTCAAAAAGATATTTCGTTATGAGTAATATTTATTATTTATTTTAACAATATTAATTTTTTGTCTGTTATCTACTTGGGGAGAGTGGAACTAGTTGACCGGTGAGTTAAGTAGAAAGATTAGGTAATAGAGATGAGTTTATCGTTCGAGATTTAAGTTTGTTTTAAGGAAGTAAAAGTGATCTTTAACGAACCAAGGTCTTGTTTTTAATATAGTTTTAGTACTAAACGAGTCGACGTTTCGGAGAATCTCGTACCTCTGTTATTAAGACTGTATTTGTAAGAAAACTGAAACATGTTTAATGTTTACGAAGAAGATTCGCCGAAACGTCGACTTGTTTAGTAATAAAACTATATTGAAAACAATACCTTGGCCCGTTAAAGATCACTTTTACGTCCTTCAAAGAAAAAATAGCTGTTTTAATTCCTTGTAAGCACGACATATGATTTCAGTTCAGTAGTATCTGATCAAGTATGTAGAATGTATGTACTTTAATCAATTAGATTTAACTTGCACAGATTTCAGACAAACGAAAAGAACCGAAAGATCATTTTCTACGTTAGTATCTATATTAAATATCAACATATAAATTAAACAATTAAAAATATTATATAAATACTTTTTTCAATAATGTTATAACAATTAAAAATAATGAAAATTAAAATTCTCTTTTGCTTGATAAAAATATATTGATTGTTGTAAAACATGTCTTATATCAGTTAAGAAAGGCCTTCTACTTTTTGCCATTGTCACCTTTTTTTCATAGAAAAGATCAAAACTTCACTTACGACCGTTTTCTTACAAAAAACCAATCTCAAAATTTAAAGGCCCATTCTCATACTCTGTACGTCCAATATTACAAGTTCAGACAATACTGACTCACGCCTTATCATTTCCCAGCGTCTAAATTGACGCGAAGCCCTCCATATGTATAAGATCAGCCACACCGAGCGGACAATCGTTAAGAAGAAAAAGAGTCGACCAGCGCCGAAGAAACATATATTCCATCTTTTGTTCGTTCGTCAGGTAGGGTATGAGTGGTGGCCGAGAGCAGCTTTGATGGATCGTAAGAAACGTGGATTTGGCTCCTAGCGCGACTGAATAATCGCGCGCTGCGGGGCTCAGGATACCATTTTTCGTTCGGTGTAGTAGACGCGAGTGTGTATATTCCGCGTCTTGGGAAATTTACGATTGATCGCATATAATAACAATGGCCGTAACTTATATTGACCTTTTTCCAGAAGAGAATCGCGGTATGTTTTCTATTCTCGAGGTGTTCGATGCAAGCTTGTGTTTTACTATGTTATAAATGGATGTTTCTGTTGATGTATAATTATTTAAAATAGATGGAATATTGTTTTGTTCTATAGGTGAGCGCATTTGTCGTTTTATTCATCTCATGCGAGCTAAAATTTATATTTTTATCTGAAATTCGCCATTAACTTTATAGCGTTGACCTGAATCTGTACCCATTAGTTTTTATATTTCGCGCATCATTGGCTCGAAAACAATAAAATATTAAATAAAAATGGTTTTTGATATTTTATTGCAGAATAATTATTGAATATATAAAAGTAATCGTTTTCAGTGATTTCGAAATATATCGAAACGCTAAATTTAAAAATCAAATGCTTTAAATAGTACTAATTAATACGAGAACACATTTCAAAATAATCATATTTTTAAAACTTCAGTGTCCACTTTTTAAAAAGTGAAAAGTGTTCTGGAACGTATTGACTTTAATTAAAACTAGCTCATCTAAAATTCTCACAATTTCTGGGCAAATACGGAAAATTGTGAATTTGCTCACTGCACGGGGCACTATTTCAATTACACATATTCCCCGTTTTTCGTAATTGAAAACTAGAGCCCGAAAAAAAAGGTATAAAACGCAGACAGCTTCATGCATTCGGAAAGAGTACGTGCATACATAACATTGCGCAAAACGGCCGCACGCATTGGCCAGGCTTTTTTCGCCGGCGCGTATATACGTGCACAAAATGCGCCCCCTCAATGGCTCGGGCATTTCGCTTTCACGCGATAATGTTCCGGCAATCGACGAACGCGGATAAATGAATTTTACGAGGGAAATCCGGTGTGTTGTCGATGTGCGGCCGCGCGGCCCTGTGTTTTACAACAGCTTTTTCGCGAGGTTGCCCGCGTGCTCCGAGGATGGGGAAACGAGAAAATTGGGCGAATGACGTCACCGCATGCTGCTAGGGCCGACAAGCTGGCTGGACGCTGAATTTTCTGGGATTAATTGATGCTTTTATTCGAGAGGATTTAATGCCTTCCGTTGAATAAAGAATATGGGATTTTATATAGCTTTAAAAATCTCATTAATAAGTAGTAAGTTACAGGCATTGTAAAATAATGTACCCTTTTAAAAGATTTTTTAGGGAATATTGTTTTTGTCATCTTCTGTCATGGAGTATCTATTGCACATTTTATTTTTTTAATATTAAAATTTTTTTAATATTAAGTAGAAATTATTAAGCTATTTTATCTTTAATGCTTTATTTACGAATATCAAATATTTTTATGAAAATTAAATCAAGTTTTTATAATTAAAAATGTTAATATTCAATGTACATATAAAGGAGATTAATTAGAAAATACAAATAAAGGAATTATAAGAACGAGATTATCAATAATTCAAACAAAAGTAACTTTATCTTGGTTTGAATCAATAAATAAGTTATTCTTTTATAAAAGATAAGCATTGATTTTTTAAAACACTAGTGACTCGGAAAGGCCGATAAAATTTGTATGTGATTGATTTTTTTAAATCTTTATGCGAATAATTTAATAATTTCACTTTAATTTTCTCAACTCAAACTCAACTTCTATAAGGGAAGAAACTTTAAAAGCAAATTTTATTAAAAGAAGAAATCGGAATTAACTTCGGTTGTAATAATATTTGTACAAAATTATTAATGTTTTATTTAAGAATAAAAAAAATTTGCCTTAATATTAAATCAATGTTTGTTATTTCCGAGAATTAATTATAAAATGTTATCCTAAGCAAATAGATTTATCAAGCTCTTTTTTCTAACAAGGTTCATGACTTCTCGATTATTACAAAATTATTTTATTGCTACCTTTAAATTTTTTGAACATTTCATCGTATCATTTTTATGTAATCGGTTACTGTTTCTTATTTTGCGTAGTATATAAAAATAAAAGCAAATTACTGAAGTTCAATAAAAACAAAATCCTTTGTTTTTTTACACCAACAAATATTGAAAGAAGTAGTTCGCAATAAAATCACAAAACTCTAAGTTTGCATAACTTTAATTCAAACAAAATGAAAACCTCATTGACCTATGAAGTTCTAAAGTGGAGAGCGTGACATCTCTCGAAACGTCGATAGAATCAATATTTAAGTAAAAACACCACGGTTCGCTGCAGATCCTCTGTTCTCAGTGTGCTAAATGAATGCTTTACAC